>BMAV01012224.1:552815-585388 GCA_019973955.1 Trichonephila inaurata madagascariensis | reverse complement strand
AAAATATTAAAGCTCATATCCAAAGTGATCAAAATATTGCATTTTTAAGTAGAAAAGAAAACAAAAATAATGAAGAAAAAACAGGGTTTTTTTACAATTAAAATATCGTGACACAATGACAACATTCATAGAAAAATTAAATTTCATAAAGGGATTAAATCGAACTGAAAGGGCGTACGTATTTTTATGCGCAATTTATAGTTTTTATTGAAATTCTTCCACCGTGGATGAAAAAATTTCCATTACATTATAAATAAACAACTTTGCTCTTCTTTTTTACTTATTTCACAAGAAAAGAAATGCAAAGCATTCTTCATTTTAAGCCATATTTTTTATAAGACGGCGATCACTTCGAATTAAGCATGAAATGGCATTTATACATATTTCAGATAAAAAAGCTACGATGGAATTTGATGTGGATTTCTTGTTGCAATTTATCGAATTATTGTTTCGAATGAAGGAAAAGATAGTGCGATTAATTAAATGCATATGGCGTGTCTTATTAATTGCATTTATGTATACGATGCGGTTTTTTTTTCATTTTTGTATTGAGTTTTGTTTTATTAATGTTTTCATAGGAGATTTTTCATTTATCAATGCTTGCGAAAGTATTATCTTCATGCAAGTAATGTATGTGCGAAAACATGAATAAATAAAAAAAATCATGTTTATTTATTTACATAAAGTTAAATATTAAATTTTTATGTTTTATGTTTAGTGTATTTCTGCTTTTTAAAATACGATAACCGATGAAAAATAAGGGGTTTTTAAAAAAATATTAACTGGGTAAATGTGTTTGAATCATTGAATCTTTCATACATTAGTATGAATACTATTGCATAAATTTCTCCCGCATTTTCGACCACTCAAGTGTAAAGGTTCACCAATAGATGAGACATTTTCTTGAAGTATATACTTTATTAATACTTTTGAATCCCTATCTAAATTGAACCCAAGCTATTGTAATCAAGTCAATTCCCGTAACCCCCCATGAATTTTATACACATCATTAATAAATAATAGAATTTAAGCAATAATATCAGTCATTGAAATGCCCTTCGGAATTTTTCACCTGGAACTTTGTAGATTCCCATACTAACGTTGCATGTGATAGCAATCACCAAAAACCACATTCCGTTTTCACTTGACATTAAATAGTAACCCTCATTAACATAAATCACGGTTCCTTTAAGAAAAGAGTTTTTATAATCATATAAGCCATGTGGCTGAGTGGTAGTGTATCGCCCTTCCACACCACAGGTTCGGGATTAGAACTCCGGGCTGAGAAATGTCGACTAAGCCTTCCATCGTTTCAGGGGTTCCTATGAGGGTTTAGGGGGAGGGACTATGAGAAACAAGCTTGCTTGGGAAATAAACATCAGGAGACTGACTACCTGGCCGAGGTATATGCGCATGCTCCTCAATCCCCAGCAACATGAAAACTGAGATGGGCGCAGTAGGCTTTGGCCATCATGGATTGTTGCACCACTGAATTTAAAATTAGTTTATAACTATACAGCGTAAGCAAAAATGTTTCCCCTAGTGGATTTGTCAGAATTGCCAATAGAACATGCTACAAATAAAAATGTTATTTGTATTGTGTATTTTGTTATTTCAAGTATGAATTTTATTTTAAATAGACTATATAAAGATTTAGGAAATTTTATAAATTACTTATAATGTACTTATTTTTAGTTTTTTCTAAATAAATGAATTGTAATTGAATTACAGGGAATCTAATGAGATGCTTTATAGAGAAAAAGGAGTGAAATAATTATAGTGAAAGGTGGAAGTAGTATAAGTCAAAAATAACATTCGTGGTTTTAAATTATACTTTAAAAAGTTTAATTTAATGATTGATTTAATGTATATGATCTAAAGCTGAGTAAACATAATTACCAAGTTTAATTGTGATTAATATTTCTTTCATAGCAGAAATAAGTTTTTAGTTCTTTGAGAAAGTTTGAGTTTTGAGAAAAACCTCTTGAGTTCTTAAAAATCTCAATTGAAGACAATGTGAAAATAAATAAAATAAAACATGCTCTGTTTGTAATATTAAACACACAGATGAACAAAAACAAAATATCATTTATAACACTGTTATTTCTTTATCAAAACTCTATTCCCACTTATTGAACAATGTAATATTGAAAAACCAAAAAGTTTAACCACTCAATTTCTTTCATTTCGAAAAACGATTGCCATTGAGAAATCGAAAAAAAAAAAAAAACGAAATCCTTTAGCCTCTTAAAATATGGTCCCTTGTGACCTATGTCTCACCACAGGGGTGTGAAGAGGGCCTTACATCATTCAGGAAACCGATGACATAGAAAACGAAACCCTTCCCCCCTTCCCCAAAGAAAAAAAAAATGCTCAGAAATCTTTTTGAGTTTTTGAATAAAAGATTAGTTCGACCCACCCAGTTTTTGAATTCAGACCTTATATACCATGTTTACCTTCACCCTTTTGAAAAAAAAAAAGAAGTGGACAGAAAAAATATTGCAATTCTGCTCACAACTAGTGGAAAAAGAAATCAAGAGGTGGTGAGAAAAGAATATATTAAAATATTTTTCCATCCCTGAAAAGGGAAAATATCGTTTAAGTTGGGAGTTCTGTGTTCATATTTTTTTCTCGTTTTCCTTGTCCTCATGGGGCTGGTAGGGGCCACATTCCTGGAGAGAGTATCCTAGAAATCCAGAGAACGTTTATTATTATTATTGTTATTGTTATTCCCCTCACCCCCCTTTCTTATGATCCAGTAGGGAAAGTACAATCTTGGGGAGTTGTTCAATTTATAATACTGAGAAAAGCAAAGAAACTTGACTTTTGTTTGCCGAGATAATAATAGTTCTGGCCTGGATCTTCAACGCCAGAAGCAAATTGATTTTTTGGGAGTTGAGAAGCCAAAATAAATTTCGATCGCTTATCGGTGGAAAAAAAAAAGATATTTGAACAAAGTATGGTGCCAGATACGTTTGATCCCCGGTAATTTGGTTTTTTTTATTATTTGATTTGATCGTGAAATTCACCATTGGTTATTTATCGGAGATATAATTTATTCTTCTTGAAATAACTTACACACAAGGCATCTTATTATTTTCACTATTTTACTATATTGGAAGACTACACATCAGATATCAGATCACATAAGACACGAATGAGAACTTCGAATACTATATTTTGTTTAATAATGATATATTATTAAATCAGGATGTCTACACTATCCAACTTCTATTGTTTTTCAAAAAAGAAATAATATGAAATTGCTTGTTCTGAAGTTATTAAAAGAATATTAATTCAATTTCGATTATGCAAACAGGCGCATGCAATTCTTGCATTTATTTTTTCTTTAAGTAATTTACAATTGCTTGTGCGTGGTTTGGAAAATTTTAAACTTTATAATTACGTGCTCAATAAACATGTGCCAATAATGTTTCATTTATATGTATAGGCCTTTTTACATAACAATTTTCACAGTATTTGGCCTTGAAAAATGCATTTCTTACACGACAAAAAATATACTTGTTTTCTGCTTTTTTTAAAAAAGCACTATTTTTTCGAATTCTGTCAAACTGAAAATAACAATTTGAAAAGCATGCTAAAACTGAAATGCCTATTACAAATTAATTACTTGTTTTCTTAGAATGCATATATATCACTAATACTTTATTAGATTTGTATTACATTTTGTTACAATTTTCTATTACAAAACTAATTTTCCTATTTAAGACTATCTTCGGCTAATGTTAAAGAATAGGGGCCAAATTCGGAATACTTTTTCACATATAAAAGTCCTCAAACATTAACATTATATTCTGGCTACTCTATCCAGTAGAGAACCGCTTATTTTATCATACTACTTATTTTTATCCAAGTTTTGACACATTTTTTTCTTTTATAAAATGTGTTTTGAATTTTTTTCCCTACACCGTAATGCTAAATGAGCTAACCCTTCACATATTAAAAGGAATAATTAATTATTTATGAAATATTTTAAAATTTTAAAAGCACTATCTTATAAACAAATGCATGAGTTACAATGTGACTCATTTTTATAAAAATTGAGACATGTTTTCATGTGCTCCGCGTCAAGTTCACGCTATCGTACATATGGCGAAAACTGTATTAATAACACTAAATTATGATGTTGGTGCATTTTAATCTTATTTTTCCGTCTGCTAGGTAGCGTGTGTTAATATTACAAATTTTCTTCAAAAAATAGGACTCATTAAAATATTATTGCTTCTATTTTTATCGGTATCTGAGCATTTTGTATTAATGTAATAAAAAACTAACAGTAGCTTCATAATAACGGAAATACTAATATATCCAAAAGTAAGGTTCATTCATTACTGCAATAAATTTAAAAAAAAATATCTCTAATATTTTCATACACTTAAAATGTTACATATTACATTTTATTTTTGAAAAATATGGTGTTAAAAGGATGTATTTATAAATTGGCAAGTATTCAAACGTATTTCAAGCGATGATGGTGTGGGTCGGTACATTTTTTCCACTTCCTCTCACTTCGCATTAAAACGTTTTTTTGCAGTTTTTTAAATGAGGTAAACAGATTTGGAGTACATTAGAATTCTACACAATATGAAGTATTTCAAGCTGATTTGATTAGGTTTTTATTTTAAAGCAGTACCTTAAATCAGCGTGAGGGATATTGGAATTATGTCTCGTTATTTTAAAACAACCTCATGTGACAAGCACGACACCTAACACTTCAAACATTCGCACCATGCTAACGTGAGACTGAAAGACCTCACGTTGGCATAATTTAAAACTTGGGTGAGTGAGATGCCGTTCTTTGCCACTTGGCTACGGTCCACGACAAGATCCATAAAAAAACATGTAATATAATTTTTCTTTTAAAAGTCAATTCCTACTTAGATTCCTACAAAGACAAATTTTATTTTAGCTACTTTTAATTAAATAGTTACAATTAATATAAACATGTATATGCATAGGCCAGAATCACAACATTAAGTGGTAATTGATTTTTATTAATTATCATTAAATTATCGTATTGTCATCCAAAACAATCGTGTATATTGATGGGAGGCTGAGAGTTCTGGTCCCTGAGATACAATTTTAATTTTGCATCTGCCCTGTTTACAGGAAACACGGATTAACTTAAAGAATGTGGGTGCGTTCCCAGTTCATTGCACTCTCTAGTGGACAATGTTGTATTCTTATGCGAACTGTGAGTAGCCGTTGGGAAAATTAGAGTGGTGGATTGGAACAGTAATAAATTCGCAGCGGATTGTTTCGGAAGTAATGCGGTCAGCTTTAAAAACACTTGCACGCTATTTCTCGGAGCTTTTTTTTCTCCTTTCCTTAGATTACTTGCCAGCACCACTCGGCCCTCCCAAGTCTCCTACTTCTCCTACCCCTCACTCAGATAAGTACCGTTTTTTTTACTTTGTTTTAGAATGTAAGTTTCAGTATGCCGTTATTCTAAATAAAATTGTGTTACCACTATACGATCAGACTTTAATTTTAGCTGAGTCATTTACTCTGGTTGTAATCCCATGATCTGTAGGAACCTCGGATCAATATATAATCTCAGTTCAAGTGAATAATTTAAAACGTGAGTAAAAAAACCTTTTCAAGATTTGACAGAAATCGCCAAAAGGGTCGCTAAGTCGCCAAAAATGATGAAAACGGGGCTGTATTTGTAATTCATTAAATATTTAGTTTTAATAAATTAATTTTATTAATTATAATTAGACTACACTATTGCCATCCAAAATAATCATACATATAAAATTTCAGCTCAATGGAGCGCTTTAAAATGTATTTTACTAACGATTGAAAATTCCACAAAGATAAATAAATAAATATATAGAGAGTGTGAGCTAATAGTAGGAATTGAATAACCTTCGTTTTGCTTTATAGTGTGAAGTTAATAAAGTCTCACTCATTTATACTAATATAAGCATTGCTTATGAGCTTAAAGTGCATCAGTTTATCTACGGGGGGGGAGTCGTTAGTTGTACCAAGGTTTCAATCCATGGCTTGGCACTGTGGACCCCGAGTTTGAAATCATGACTACTCTGTTACAGAGGCCTGATTTTAATTAGATATTTGAATATTTACTATTAATGTCACAAGCAGTAGCATTACTTTCGTAATGGTGGTTGCACAGATATTGACTTCTGAGTGCCATTATAGCGCAACAGATAAAAAAAAAATAACACACATTTCATCTGCCTAACGTATGGAATGTAATTAGAGATGTTCGTTTAATTAAATAATTCGTACCTCAATAAAAAGAATGGGTGAGTAGAGAGGTTCGAAAACTCAATCTGCCCGCGACTCGACCACCTATTCGCTTCTGGAAGACGCCATTTTTATCTTTCTAATGACATTACCGGAAAAATTCACATGCAGCGGTCGATGATTACGAAATGGATTTTCCATTAGCGAGCAAAGCTTCCTGTTTACTGGTATATGAATACAGTAAGGAATTAAAATAAGAGGGAAGCTGTTTCAGGTGCACGAACAGGTGGTGTCTCAGGATATTCAGTTTAGTCTTACTACATAATTCGTAACTCATTCTGTATCGGGAAAGTATTTTTAGTCCGTTAAGAAGGAACACTTACCGACGAAGAAAAATGAACCGAGCTTATTTTATGTTTGTACATTAAGAAATTTCGAGTAAAAAAAGAAAATATTAGAAGTAAATTTGACGTCGATTCAAAGTTCTTAGTATATTTTCATACTTTTTGTCTTTATAAACAGGAGAAGGAAACTAGAAATTAGTAATGAAAAATGGTCAATCCAGAAGTAGGGACTGGTAGTTATGTAACAGAAAAAGAAAGTAGGACAAAACGATTATGCGTTGAAAATACTGTATTTTCATAAATTGATAAAAGCGATTTAAATGTTTCCATTTATAGCGTTAAGCTTAAGCGATTGAATTACATCAGATAATTGAACTATTGATAATTACATTAGAGTTGAATGTTTCTGTGCAACGATAATAGTTCGTGTTTGTTGGTCTTTCATGCATGATATACAAGGTATGTTCAAAAAGTATTCGGCTAATTTTCCCGCGCTCAGTAGAGATTCTAAAACGGCATCATTGTGTATTGTTGGAAGTGACACCTTAATGAGCGTCTTTGAATTTTTTCTCTTCCTTCCACTTTATCAGTCGTTTCATGCAGGCAGTCAAATGAAGTGTTGTTTTTCGAGATTGTCGAATTTTTATATCTCTAAAGCTGACTGAATGACTTGAATTATCTTTTTTCAAAAGTATGGTTATTTTCTGAATGAAGAAATTTGTAAGATATATATATCCATCAAGTGTATCAAAACTATGCAATGGGGTCATACAAATACAGGAGATGTTAAAACCGATTCAAAAGTTTCCTCACGTTGGTGGAGAGTGACCAACGTTTTGGGAGGCAGGAAACCTCTCGGAATGCGAATTTTGTTGAAAAATGGAAATGTCTGATAATAAAAGATCGTTGTTTAACCGCACGATATTGTTGAGCAAGTTGCGATCAATATAGGTTCTCCGCATGCCATTTTGTGTGATTATGCACAGAGCGGGTGCAAATTTATTTCCAAGCTTCTGTCATTAGCAAAGAAAAACTCCATTTTGAGGTTATATAGGACATACTGAACACTATTAACGCTAGACATGCCTTGTGACGTCTGGCGACTCCCGAAAACAAAAATGCCACTGATAGGAACCCGTTTTCAGATAAGACATGAGATAAGGCAGAATGCGAAGGAGGAGTTAAATGTCATTCCAAAATAAATAAATAAATAAACAAAAAGCTTTTAAGAAGAGTTTTCCCGAATGAAAGGAAGACCAAACAAAGTGTGTGAACACGCAAGGAATGAGACTTTGAATTTTATTATGATCTTAATCTTGCAAAGTGACCAAGATAGTTTTTTCTGGCCAAAGGTCCGACACATTTTGAACACACTTTGTATCAGTATTTCTTCGTCCAAAATAAGTTGCCGTAGTAGACGAGGGGTCATAACTAGGAATTTAGGGCTAGCATTGCTGAGCCATTGGTTTAAACCCTGTGCCGCTGAAGATCTGACGCATAGAGATAGGTTCAATAGAGCTATGTTAAAAACTAAAATTTTGTTTTCTTATAATTTTGCTTAAAATAAATCAATATGCCTCGTCGAAAAATAAGGTTGAACGCTCCGAAATGGGCAAATGATCGGTCCATCAGACATCCTTCCCAGCTACATCAGATTCCAAACTTTAGTAACGTATGGAAGCAATATTAAAAGGGGCACTTGATGCTGCACTTATCCTATCTCCATACTGGTAAATTGTTTAAGGTACATTTTAAAAGAAACAAAAATGACTGGCTGTACAGTAAACAGTTTTTTATTTACTTCTAGCGTATTAATATTACTTTAATGGAAGAATTTTCGTATATGAGAGAACTATGATTATTTATTTTAAGAACTCTTGTATGGAGTAAAATGGGAAAATCTACTAAGTGATACAAGGTCAGCGCATTTCAAACCGAAACTTATGAAATTTTTATCTGACAAAATATATCATTAAAATACTAATTTATATAGTTTTAATATGAGTACAATGTTTCAAAATTATAAGATGAATAGAACTTTCAAAAATGCCTCTTTTGTGCTATTTCCCCCTTTTTGAGAAATCGTGATTTACACTAAACATGTTTACATTTAAGTAATGGATGATATCGCCATAGTTTGAATTGCTAAATTACTACCTAAGGTAGATTAGAACTGGGCCCCTTCCTATCTGAAAACGAGTATCTTAGCCACCATGCCAAAACAATCGTCATAGCATGGAGACTATTACTGGTTTATATAGATACTACCATCCACACTATTTCACTGCCAGCAATTCGGTGAATAGGTGAACGAATGATACCATATTCGTGGCGAACCTGTGAGCAATTGCGTAACTTTTGAGTGTGACGGCTTTGTGGGTTGCATCATTCGTGCGTGATATCTTGTGAGTGGCGTCATCGTGTGTGTGACGGCTTGTGGATTGCATCATCATGTGTGATGGCTTGTGGATTGCATCATCATGTGTGACGGCTGGTGTGTTGCATCATGCGTCTGACGGCTTGTTTGCATTTGCGGTGAATTGATAGTGCCACGATTGCTGGGCTTCTCTTTGCACGGCCAGTGTCACCAATGAAGGAAGATAAGAATTTGACACCTTCCGTTCCGAACATGAGTATCTTAGCCACCATGCCAAAACGGTCGTCAAAACATGGATAGTATTACAAGTGTATACAGATACGACCACCACATTATTAATTTAGTTCAAGTAAAATTTTTAAACAGCATTAAAGTCAGGGCTTTTTATTTCAATAAAAATAGAAGAATCAATGTTTTTTCACTGATTTTCGGGGAGTGACAAACAACTGATACATCCAAACAGCACATCCAAAACAGTTTTCTATCATTTTAAGACAATATGTAGAAGTTATAGCTACCCATATATGTTTCACTAACTAGTACCTTTTTCATGATTTTCAGAATTAAATGGGGTTTTCACTACAATTATTTTCATTTTGTATGTATGGCATTTATGCAAAAAAGTAGAATCCAATATATCTCATCTTTCAAGGAGTTATATTTTGAATTACCAGCAGTATGTACAAAAAATTTATAGTAAACAGTTCTTAAAAGGAATGGCACAGAAAAATGTAAATGGTTTTTACTTTTGTTTATTTAAACTTCAATATATTTCGTGTAAATATTTACACTAATAAAAACGACGCAAAGTGCTCAAGTGTAATGCTTAGAAAAACAAAAGTATCCTCAAAAGTGGCGAACATCAAATATTAAAAGAGCAGTCGAAAACATCGAGTCGCCTCCATTTTAAAATTCAATATTCATAACCGTAAACACTGGACCACAGAATGTTTCTTCGGTAATAGAATTCACTCCGACATCAGACGTACGTTATTAGAAAAAATTAATTATTTAAAGTTTAAGAGCAGACTAAAGTGCTTATAAAATATTAGTTTTTAGAACCAAAAATTCATTCTTCCTTCTTCGGGTTAGTTATGAAAACAAAGTAAAAAGATAAAAACTAAAGCAGCTCGCCGTGTTCGGCGAGCCGATAAAAAAAATCAATACAGATATATGAAAAAAAAAATATTTTCCCCGCAAAAACCGACTTTTCTGTGGATGCGGTTCTTTAACTTAAAGTTTTTTTTTTTTCAAATCCAGGTTTATAAATGGAATAGTATTTTTTTTTCTTATTGGATTGCTGGAAAATCCTTTTGATTCTTAAAAGCAAATCGATCGGCCTGAAATAATAATCAAGTTTAACATGTGCTTCGCTTAAACAATCTTTTCTTTTATTTGCGAATGCATTTACTTCTGTTTCAAAATCTTTTAGGACATATCCAATTAATTTATCTATCAATTTTCGAAAAAGAATTTTTAAAGTTGTTATTCTTTTCTTTCTTTTAACATTTTAAGATTCAGGGAATAAGTCATATTTTGTATTTATACAAGAATTGGAGATTTACGAAGAATATTCAATCATAAATTTGTAAATTTGTAGTATTTTTCTTTTTTTTTCTTTTTTTTTTTTGCAATCCTTATAAAACAGAAATAATGAATAATAGTAAGAAGGTAGGGAACTATAAAGTTGGAATTTCTTTAAAAGTTTTTGATCATAAATTCGCGAATTTTGGTCATTTCTTGCAATAATAATAAAACAGAAATTATGAATAAATATAAGAAAGTTCGAATAAAATGTTTAAAAGAGCACATTGTTTGTGCTTTTCTTTTATACTATTGCATCAGCATTGTAAAAGATAAATGTGCTTATGTCCTACGTTATACGTCCTACGTTATGTATACTATGTTATGTAGGAACATACGTCCTACGTTATGTTCCCTATGATCAACAAATTTAGAGATTAATTCATTTTTAAAAGCAAGAAATTACACATGTCACTTTTGCTTATAGCAAAACATAATTCAGTTGGTGGATTGATTGTGAACTTTGTAATTAAAAGTTATAAGGAGGATATAAAAGTTGGAGTCTCGATTTTAAATCACGTTCAGTAACTAATAAAATAGAATAATAATAGTAGAATTTCTAAGACATATTATCATATTTCCTCCTATTTCTAATACTTTAATATTTCCTTTTAAAACTATTTCATTATCCTAGTAAAATATTAGTGCAGTCTTGGACACAATTGTAATTATCTAAATAAATATAACCAGCACTTGTGGCAAAATTAAGCAATTAAAATTAATAAATTGAATATAACGCTAATAAATTTTACTTACTACAAAACACTTCGCATTATGTAAGATATATATACTGCATTTGGTATTGAAACTGAAGTTATTCATCTTGTATATTTCAAGCAGATGGTAATATATAATCACATTATTTTTTAAGATTTACAATTATTAAAGTTTGACTTGTTTGTTATATTTTCTCAAGATTTGAAAAGTGACTGATATAAGATTTGGAGATTTAAAATAAATGAACTATGAAGCTTTAAAAGTCTTATTTTATTGTAATTTACTATTTATTTAATATTGGCTTAGTCCTCTTTAGAATTATCTCAAAAATAAATTATGTAACCGTATAAAACCTTTTTAGTTTTTTAAATAATAAAATTTTTTGATTATAACTTATACAATACTAGAATTATTTATTGTATTCTTTTTAAAACAGCCAATACATTTTTACTGCCTTAAAAGTGACACAAAATGTTTGATGTATGTTTAAAACTACAACATATTAATATGTCAGAAAAATGTATTCGGTGTAAGAAAATTAATTAAATTTATTTTGTTACTCATTCAATAAATTAAGAGGAGCCCTGCGCGAGTGTCTCAATTTTTCTTACTCTTTAACGATCGGTTACTTCACAAATTATGATAATGTAAACAACAAATTAGCATGATGGCAAACTTTACATTAACTTTACTTAAAAAAGAAAGAAAATACTATCGTATTTCTGGACAGTTCTTGAACATTAGTAAACACGTTAAGCCCATCAGCGGTTATTTTTTTTTATTGGACAGCCTTCTTTATTGGACCGTTTAAGACATCCGGGTATCTTACTAATCGGTAGATAATTTGTCCATTCTTTTCTTGCATTAGATAGTGCTATAATAAAGCCTTATCTCTTCTGAAGAGTTTTTGTACTTTTTATTTTGTGCAGACAGCTATGATAGCTCCTTCCCTTCTTCTTTACTAGGATATCTACTGTTGCGTAAAGGAAGACGGTGCAGTAATAATCGCTTTTTCCAGAGTATTTTTTGCTATGTTTACTAAAAACACAAAGCCTTTTATGGTTGCATCGTTGAGGTTTTATGGTGCAATTGAGGTAGTTTGGCGAAGAATTATGTTGTTCTAAACAAAATTTGTAGTCTAAAGTCTGATGCTTCTGTTGAATTTTTAAATGTTTTTTCCCCTAAGATAATTCTGTCATTTTCTCCAACATCAAGTGTGTTTGTTGTAATAATACTTTTTTCAGTTACTGCACAACTAAATTTATGTAAATGCTCACATATTCTATTCTAATGAATCATTATATAGTCGTTTTTAAACCTACTCAACTTCAATTCCATAAAGTAATGTTATGAAAATGAATATACCTTCAGTGAATTAGTTACCAAATATTAAGGAGTATATTTTGCTCATACAACAAAAAATTAAACAAAATTGAGAAAGAAATGTGTTTTCATAAAATCATTCTCACTCTATTAAACACTGTAGTAAAGTACAATGATTAGAAACAGAATTTTCAACAAATACTAAAACAACAAATTATGTTAAAAAAGAGTTAAATACATTTATCTTTTAAGACTATCATATCAATATGCATTGTTTTGAATTTTAATTTCCCAATTAAAATCAGATAAATTTATGGTCTTGAGATAAGGTTATATTTTCTAGGATAATTACTTAAATAATTCTATAAAAATTATTCCTTAAATAAAAAATTAATAATTAAATGAATATTTAGATGATGTTATGGTCAGATAACATGTTGATCGATATAATACATATATGCTTAATAATTTCTCAGAAAATTAATTATATCTGGGGTATCTCAGAGAATATAGAAAATGTTTGAACTCCTTAATTATTAGTTGTATAGAAATGTTGAGGTATTATCAATGCTACAATGAAATATCCGTCTAGTTTTGTATGATACACTACTACAACTAAAATGCAGCTAAAACGCCTCATAATATCGAGCCATTTTCAAGTGATCAAGTCCGAATTTGATGTGTCCACATTCCTCACGAAACACAATTATAGGACGTTCTAACCAACGAGTTTAAGGTATCCGACTACGTTCAGAACCGTGATTTTGCAAAAGCTTAGAACTAGGTAATATTTATGATATTTTTAGTGTCATTTAGATTAGAAAATGTTTATAAAATTGTTTTCAGAATATATTATTACAGTAAAAAATTATTTAAGTACAATATTTTGACAAAAAAGGAACATGGAATGACCAATTTTCAAAACCTTCTCTTTTTTATGAAAAATGCTTCCATTATAATAATATTTTGTCAGTTACATACACAGGCTGAACTAGAATTTTTGAAATATTTAACTTAGAATTGGATTTATCCATATTTTACTACAACAGAGGGGATAATTTTCAAGAAAAAAACGCCGAAAATTATTTCAATTGGTGGTAACTATGAAAATAATGTGAATTTTTCAAAAAACCTAGTTCAGACTCTCTGGAGAAATCTTTACTTTATATAACCACACACACACACACAAAATATTATTATTATAGAAACTTTTTTTATAAAATGAGAACGTTTTGAATAAAAGATAACTCTGAGTTAATTTTTTGCCAAAATATTGTATTTAAATAATTTTTTTTGTCATAATGTCCTTAAAATAATTTTATACTTGTATTCTATTCTAAGTAACACTAAATATCATGAAAATTATCCATTTATGCGCTTTTTTTTAAATCACGGTTCCGAACGTAGAAGGATACCTTAATACACCGTATTATGAAAGGTTAACCCACCATGTGCTGTAACTGTAAATACTGTAACACCAAATACTCTAACGTGATGCTTCTTATCCAAATATCCACTACTCTGCTGTTTTTCTTCTCTAACTTCAAATGAGAAGCGACGAGTTATATAGCCTCTACTTTAAAGCGGGCTATAGATGAGGCACATCTGTATTAGATGCTCTCCATTATTTTTTCATCTAACATCTGTCCCACTATAGGAATTGTGTATTTTACGTAGAAGTAATATGTCAATTTATGGACGCCTATCTGACTTTCGACATGTGACCACAAAATGGTCAAGGGCCAAACAGTGACTTTGGACCAATTATATTTAAAACAACGTCCGGGAATGCCACGTACCTTCCAATCAAAAATTGAAAGGATGAGAGAGAATCCTTCGGAAGGTTTCATAAAAAAATACTCTTTTCACCATCAAGATTAGAAAATAAAATAGACGCAAAATTTACAAAATACTATCTGAAACGAAAAGCGTAGTTCAAAAGCTAGCTTTTTGTACGATTAAAAATTGTAAATAAAAAGTTAATTTCCCTGAAGTGGTTTGATGCATCTCGCTATTTAGCAATATAATTAAACCTGTGGTCACTACATTACAGAACAATAATTATTTGGTTACTACAACTGCAATTTGTAGAATAAGATTATTGCATCTTGGATCAAAGAAAATCTCAAATTCAAATTTAAGGATAAATAAATTAAAGAACCATTTATAATCCAAAAGTTAGATGGTAAAGAAGATCACCCCCTTCAAAATCCGTCAGAATTTTAATATTTTGACACTTTAAAGTTTATAAAGATAATAGAAAAAATTGAATAAAATCTCATAGTCTAACAATAATATTATGTAATGAAAAGGGCATATAGATGGAAAAAAGAGTAATAAAAAAAAAAGGATTTCAAACGTAACATACGGTTTTCAGATAACAGGGGCAGTTTTATACTTTTTTTTTTCAGCCAGAAAAGTTCAAGTATCCATCAAAGTCCCCAAAGGCTGAGTGGTTTTCATACCCTCTATAATTTTAAGAAAGGTCTCCTGGGATATCATGCACTTGAAGAATTCAGGTGGCGAAGGAAAAATAAGTACGTGATATAAATTGAAATTGATTTCAGATCTGTTATATAATTTTTAAAACCTTTTTCGAGCGGAAGAAATCTATTATTTCTACAAAATGTATGTGATTTCAAGTATAAGTTCAAGTATTTGCTGTTTATAACTACATAGTATTGCTTATACTTAAATTAATGAGAATTTATATTATTAGTAGTCTTTTAAGGTATCCGACTACGTTAGGAACCATGATTTTAAAAAAGCGCATAAATGTATAATTTGCATGATATTTAGTGTCACTTAGATTAGAATACATGTATAAAATGGTTTTAAGGACATTATATGACAAAACAAAATATTTAAATACACTATTTTGGCAAAAACTTAACTTAGAATAACCATTTTTCCAAATGGTCTCCTTTTGCAAAAAATGCTTCTTTCGTATTAATATTTTGCCTTAGACCACTGTACAGAGGCTTAACTATGAATTTTGAAAAATTCAAATTTTAATACAATAGAAGCATTTCTTACAAAAGAAGAACATTTGGAAAAAAGGTTATTCTAGGTTAATGTTTTGCCAAAATAGTGTATTTAAATAATTTTTTTTGTCATAATGTCCTTATATAAAACCATTTTATACATGTATTCTAATCTAAGTGACACTAAATATCATAAATATTATCCATTTACACGCTTTTGTAAAATCACGGTTCCGAACGTCGTCGGATACCTTAAGAGACTACTAATAATATAAATTCTCAGTAATTTAAGTATAAGCAAAATATACGCTCATTTTTTGCAAGACATAACAATATTTAATTCAAAGGTTAATATCACTATATACATGAGACAATAATGCATCTTAGCCTTTTCACCAACAGTTCTAAAGCTAATGGTTGATTTCAATCCACTATAGTCAAGAAGAATTTTGGTAATGGACGACCATTCAAAAAATACGAAGAATATGGACTTAGTCAATGCTTCTCAAACTTTCAATACTTAAGACACACTTTTCATCGACCCCCCTCTATAATAACAATGAATTGAATGCAATTATAATGCATTTTGATCTAAAGCTATAATATAGTTTTAATTATAAACCGTACAAATTATCAAGATATGTATTAAATTTTAGTATATAATTTTGTATATGACAAACCAATGGAAGAGTCATGAGTAGTTACTGAATTTGTTCTTAATTTAGTATTGATAAATAAATTATCAAATACATTATGCAGTACTGATGCATTTATAGGTACATTATAACAGTGCATTTTACTTCTTATTGTGTTGGATGTATTTATATTTGCTTCTTTTCAGTAAATCAATATTTTTTTAAATAATATTTTTTTGACTATTTGATACGCTCGCGGCCTCCACGTAGGGGGGCCCAAGGGGGGCACGCCCCACAGTTTAATAAACTCTGGACTAAGTAATCATTGATTGCTCAATGTAGACAACATTTGGGTTTGTTAGCTTTCATTCTAAACTTTCTTTTAACTCAGAGTATGAGTATTTTGTGTGAGGCCATGTTTTACAAAACACACTGTAATATCATTATCAGTAATAGTAAAATTAGAACCTATATTTCACCGCGGATTTAACCAGTCATGAGCTTGTAACAATATGATCATAGACACCGCGAATGCGTCTACTTTTACACAAAACTTTTATTAAGGAGTTATTATTAATTTGCATGCAAATATAATTGCAGCTTGTATTTACTTCTCATCATTGCTATTTAAGTATTTTCTGTTACCTTAAAGACAGCTCAAATTGATAGTATCATTAATTAATTAGTTTTAAATAATAATAATAATAATAAACTATTTATTTCGTTTTTCCTCCCGAGTGAGAATTTGAATTTCAAACACTGGAAATTACATGAATTCATTTATTATTTTTTAAGTCAAAAACTAATAGGTCCACTCGTGAAATAACGATGAAAAAAGTCATAAGTAATTGTCTCAATTGTTCTCAATTTTTTTTTTAAAAAAATTCAGAGACATTTTTGTTTTTGAAGATGTATCCAAATTAAATTTAATTCTTTTATATTTAGTGTTCATGATTTTATTATATTCTGTTTGGTAATATAAACCATGGAATATAATTTCGAGATATAGATATGTGAGATTTAATTAGTTAAACTTATTTATATTGAATAATAAAAATAAAAGCTAATAATGGTGGTGGTGCCATGATACCATGTTTGCATAACTATTCATTAAAAAGAACGAAATTATTGAAATGAGCCTTAAAATATGCGTTTGATATTAATGAAGGTGAAATATAGAGATTTTTATAAGTGAAAGATTTATGAAATATATATATTTTTAAAATATTATTCTATATATCTCCACAGGCACACATTATATATATATATATATATATATATATATATATATATATGTTAATGATCTCTCTAAAACATATGAAATAAACTTAAACTTTATTCTTTTCTGCATTATCGTTAACTCTTTATAATTTATTCCGAGGTAGAATATAAATGGGATTTTAATTTAATTTATTATATTATTGTCTGCAACGTGTGTCATTGATACAGTCATTCAACATTTCAGGGATTTTAATAATGAACAGTTTTTTTTTTTTTTTTTTTGTAAATGAGCTTTACAGATTAGAATGTTTTAATTAGCGATATTAAATCGTTTTTACATTAGACATATCAAGTTAATGAGTTCTACATTACTTATCCATTACAAATACTTACAAAACTCTTATAAAATGATAAATACTTATTAAGAACTAAATTAAAACAAATGCGATTATTAATATTTATCATTCACTTTTTTTAAATATCCTTAGAATATAATCTTTGCTAATAAATTAAAATTACGTAGCATTATGAGTTAAAAAAATTGATATTTCGCAAATTGGATTCCTTCTAAGATATGGAAATACGAAGGAGCGAATATTGCGTTATATCTGATTGTTTAAATGGATATCTAATGCACATGAAATTGTTTCTTTTAGAAAAAATGTATTCATAGGGTTAATTGCCCAAACGAAGCACTTTTTGAACCCTACAATCTTGTTAAGGGAATAAATTTTCACTATATCCTAATTGAAAGCATTAAATATTTATACTCGCCGAAATTGGATTTGTAGTATTTTTGTGTGCGCGCTAATTGATACGGCATTAATTCAAATTAAACTTTCAATTATTCCTAAAAATAAGCTGCATAATCCGCTTCAAATAAATATTCATCGCGATGTTAAAGCGAAAGAAATAATGATGAAAAATAAAAACAGTTTTACTCGTAGAAAATATGTTTCGACTTTTTTCCCCCCTTTTAAAATAAGCTTAAAGAAAGCATAACTCTAAAAGGCTTTAATTACCACTTTCCTATGAAAATGAGTCATTTCGTTTAACCTTAAATGAACGATTAGTGATATTTTTCAGCGGTAAAATACATTTTTTTTCACTTTTTTTACTGAATAAGCTTATTTTGCAGCTTTTAGAATAAGTACAGAGGAAAACGATCTCTAGGCAATGCTTGTGGTATTTTTGTTTTCACCATTTCGTTAAGAGTAAAATTTTGGTGCAAGATGTATATTTTGTTAAATTATCAGTAATGTATAAAAAGGGAAAATCAAAACATTTTTTCTTTTTTTGTAGATTCTCAGAATGCGTTTTTTTTCGCAAAATGAAAAGAATATTCAAATGTAGAAAATTTGCATAAGTATAGTAAAAGTGTTTTATGGATGGGAACAAAATATATAGAATTAGTTAAAAGCGTAGCAAATTTTACAAATTGAACTTCCCTAACTCGAATTCAATGAAATCCGTTTCTACATATTATGGACTGTTTATAAGATATACCGAATTAACTTAATTAAACAAATACATTTTATATTGTGAGAAAAATGTTTTTTATTTTACTTTTTAAGTGAAAATATGTATGCAAAATCTAGGACACGATATTTTGATTACTGGTAACGTTGTAACTCATGTAATCATTTATTAATCAGCTACGATAAAATTTAGAAATATTTAATGTACATGCATTTATGCATTTTATTAAGCATTTTTATTATGCATTTATGTATTTTATGTATATGCATTTTTTTTTACCTGAGCTCGCAAGATAAATACGCATTTAACGTAATACGGGACAAACTTTACACATACCATTTTACACCAGCACAAATAAACATACAAATTTTACAAGTAATTTACACAAATGAGTTGTAAAACATAAATAATAATTTTCAAAGGACATGAAAATATAAAAACCAATAGAAAATTCAAGTAATTTTGTTCTCATAAAAACTGTTCTGATGTTAAGTGTTATCAACATTAACTTTCAATAAATACACCCCTAAAACACAGTGTTTTACACAACCAAAAATTACACACGCAAAGCCAAACAAATATTAAAAAAGCTTTCGTTTCGACCATGATAGTGTGTATACGTGAATTGCAAATCAATCATCACCAAACAAGGGATGCTGTTTTTCTAATATAAAAAACAGCATTATATTATACTTAAAAATAGCGTTATCCATAGCGTAACGGAAACCAAATAACCTGCGCGACAATCACATTAAATATATTCCATTGCATCATATAAACAGAAATTCTCGTCTAACCCTAACACAAAAGCATTTTCACTCAAACTGTTCCCCGCATCCAAGAACAACGAACCTCAACATTTCCATTACGCAGTCGCCAAACCATGTTTTATCTACTTTTCTCCACTGTCTACCGCAGAAACTTGAATAACTGCATTATTCCATGAAAGATCACGCTCCGCACGACGAATATTCTCTGGTAAGTCGTCCATTAAAATCTTCTGTCACAAACTTTTCCACTTTGCGCTGGAACTGGATTCCCGAGACACAGCCATTGTGAGAACGAACGCGACTTATATTGTGTTTATTAGCTCTAATTCTGTACCTTGCTGACGGTGGAATTATTTGCGAAGCATTCGTCTCGGACCACTCGGTCCCTTAACGCATTAATTTGTCACTCTTCATTTCATTATGTAAATTAGTTCGAAGATACTTTATTAGGATTCGAGTGCTTGTATTCCCTTTTTCACGCTGTATTTAGTAATTAAATAACATAATTTTCTTTTTAGATGAGCGAAGCGAGTATTAAATAATAACATTATCTTAAATGAATATATATTTAAAAGTTATTGATAGCAATGTATAGTGTAATTAAAAAAGATTTCATACGTCAGGTTTAATTATAAGAATAGTATGTTTATATACACTGTGAGTGTTGGTCATTCAAAAATAATCTCAACTCTGTGAAATAACACACTTCTATTTTGTATATCATAAGCCTTTTTCAATAAGCTGTCACCAAGGCCATCAAGAAGTGCTACATACAGAAAGAATATAATGTTACTTTGAATGAACTGAATTAGATTTCCTGAGATCATTTACGTCAATGCTTCTTTATGTCTCAAAAAAGAGTGCAAGCGTTATGCCAATTTCTGAAATACACGGAAAAATATTTTTTGTTTATAAAGAACACAGATTAACCTTACAAGAAACCAACAGTTGTGTCCGACTTAACCAAAGAATAACTAATGGATTCTATGATCGTTAGAGCCATGATGGAATATTGGATAAAGGGGTTTAATGACTAATCAATTTTCTTCATGCAACACCGCGATAGGACATGAGTGCGTAGGCACATAGAAAAAATTGCTTTAAATACGAGTTTTTTTCTTCCGGGAACACCATGATAGTATCTGAGTTTGAACACACATAGACTCAATTAATTTAAAGATGCCTTTTTATTCTTTCTGCAACAACATGATAGGATCTGAGGTTGGAGACTCAAGGTTAAAATTGATTTAAAGATTATATACTTTCTTCCTACAAAATATGATTGACATGAGCCTGATAAATCATAGAAACAGTCGCTTAAATGTTTCTTTTGTATTAATCTCCTGTATACTTATCTGGTTTTAAAATTTGGAGGGGTGTTGGATTCCAACAGGTACTAGGATTGCAAGCATCAGCCAGCACTTAATCTCTGAGTTTTTTTTGAAGCAGTTGTATTTCTTTAAATACAGAGAGTTTGCCTGTGACCCCAATTTAAATTATACATGACCACGCAGTCCATGCATTGCAAGCATCCTAGTCTACGAGAATTCATGGCTGCCTCGATAGGTCAGTTCTCTCGATTAACATTTGCTTAACAAGTTAGACCAATAATTGCATTAGTATTTGACCGGCATACTCCAGCCTCTGCTTCACCAAACTATTCCCCTCAGGGGGCTCACCTTCTTTAGGTGGGTACGGGTGTCACAATCCCGAGGTACCCTAGTGATCTTTTCCTTTTCCCAAGGGGTTTACTATCTTTGGTAAACACGGGTGTCACGACCCCGGGGTACCCCAGTGATCCTTCTCTATTTTCGACACTCCATCTTGTCATCCAATTTCTTTTCTTCTTTTCCAGTTCAGACCACAGACCTATGAATTTTTGGTGCAGTATAGCCAAAACTGGCTCTTGCGCCATAAAACACCAAACTCAACTCAGCTCAACTCACCAAACCTATATGTGGAAATTCATGGAAGCAGAACATTCTTTATACCACATCAAGGTATTGAAAATATCTTCCACCATATGCTGAAAGGAATTAAGAAGGGAAATTTTAATTCTGAACTTCTAATTTCATTTAAATTCTCAAGGCCGTATTTTCTTGTATCACTTATAAATCAATGTTAAAAAATCAAAATTTGAAGTTTGGAAAATGGCTTCTGCAAATCCCAACTGGAAGAATCTTCTAAAATGGCTTCGAGGAATGCGTAGTTTGTAAATGCGGGATATGCATCGTGGAGTAGTTAGGAAGTAGTAGACGTGGAACAGAAGTAAAGCTTCTTAGAGTTTGAAAAAAAATATGCCTGGAATAAATGTTTACTGAAGCACATTTATATTTTGGGATATGATATGCATTCGTACTTGTTTTAAAATAGTTTCTAAAAACTTTTAGGATTCTTTGAACCGTTCGCAAAATATTCGATGCAAAAAATGACATATTTCTTATAAATATAAAATAAATTTATTTGACTATCTTCTTTAATATCATTCTGATTTGAATGAATAAATTAATACATTCCAATTAAAATATGGAGTTACTTCATTGGAGACAACTATGTTGAACTGTGAAATATTACCGTTTACTCTAGAATATCTTGTGTCATTTTTTTTTTCATAATTATTTTTAATTTTATTTTATATTTATGATTTATGTGGATATGGGCTACACATTATCAGTCTAAATGTATGTAAATAGGAAATAATTAAATAGTGTATTTTATCTGGGTTTTTTTCATATAAACGTGCTTTCTAAGCAACCAAGCCGCGTTAGTTAACTCAGCGGCTGCATTATAAAGTCGTATTTAAAAACTAAGTGTGCGCCATTTGTGACGAATTTCAAAATTTTGAAAAGTGTTTAAGGAACGAGAACGATATTTCATAAGTTTTATGCAAAATACTTTCTTGAAGTTTTTCCAGCATATATATGAAGATTTTTATTTCTTATTTTTGTTATTTTTTCCATCAAATTCGAACATTTGTAGGATATTGTAGACCGTTCGTGATGCATCTTTTAGTTTACAACCGTGACAAAGGGATGAGGAAGTTAACTGAGCTACCCCTTTCCTAGAATTTTTCATGAATACATTAACAACACAAAGTATTATTTGATAGTTTTTTTTTTATTTATTTGTTTACCTTATTTACGCTTTGTACCAGACTTTTATTCTTTTTATAAGGAGTGTTGTAAGATTTTTTTTATAGTGATGACTGAAATAATGTGCAAACAAAACAATTAGACATATTTAAATATTTTAAAATTAGGAAATAGACTTTTGTTTGCATGAAAGGCATTTCTATCCAATCAAAACTACTATTACGTAATAACCACTGTTGGTATAAAAGCAAAAATCTTGTGTAATCGCTGCTCTTTTGTCTGCTTGCCTTCATCATGTAATTCAGTCGGCTGCCGCGCTTTCTGTGTTTGTCTTTGTCTGTGTTGTGCCGTCTATCTTTATAGTTATGTGTTTCAAGATGCAATAAACTGGATTAATGTTCCAAACGGCCTCATCAATAGTATTGAATATGTAACATCAACCAACTTGGAAAATGTATCTAATATACAGTCATTCACTCGCCATCGGCCACGCCCTATCCATTGGTTTACGACAATAATAACATTCACTCGCCGCGTCTTACAATTATTTTTACCACGCTCCAGAAAACTTAAGAATCATTTCATATATATAGATATGTATAATATAAATTTTTGTTTTTTAATTAACGTTTACTTTTTATTCTCACACATATAAACGTAAATGGTAACGTAAACCACATTTGTACTTCACACTTAAAAGATATGAACACGCAAACACAGACACCAGCGACATAGCGAAAGGAAACGGCTTCGATGACATGTTGAAGACAAAGAGAAAGGTACAAAGAAATATCGCTGGTTACACGAGGCGGTGAAGGTGTCGCGTGACTTTTTCTTACAGAAGCTATGATTGGTGAGAAACTACAGCCCGATAGTTTCTGACGGAATCTTACTATTCGATTACAATTGAAATCCGGTTAAAATAATTAAACGCGGGTCATTAAGGAATGGACCAAATAATTGAAAGTTACTAAAAATGATTTTACAGGGAAATATATACCCTAATATAAGGTAAATAATAATATAAGGTCCGATCAAATACTCTATATATAAGGTATTCAGTATCCATCCTTTAAAAAACCGAGCTTTCGATATTTATAATCCGAGTCGGTTAATTTATAACGCTAAAATTAGAATTATCTTAACTATTCAGTACAAATTTTTTTCAACCTTTTTCACTTTTACGGTTCATGCTAAAACTTAATTTCAATGTCTAAATACAGTAAGGCCTCGACTTACGCTGCTACGACTTACGTGAATCCGTAAATACACACTTTTCAAATTTTTTCGGTTCATTTTTCGTTTGAGGGAAAAAAAAAATGGTATTATTGGTGAAAGTGTTAAGGTGATTGCATTATTTGCCGAACTTGCCCGGCAAATAAATTTAGAAGTGGATAGTGTTGATGTCCAACAACTGCTGGGTTTCAACAGTCAGAAGGTGGCAATTGATTAGCTCATGGAAATGCATGTGTGAAAAGCAAGGCATTGGAGAAATATGAGTGAGTCTTTAGATCCAGTTCTATCAGATGATCGAATGACGTTTGAAATTTGACAGAGGACATCAACTTAACAGAAAATACAGACTCAAACGATTTGAGCATATATTTTCAACAAAACAAGAGATAACAAAACTATTAGCATACTACGTTGACATTATATGGAGGAAGAAACTTTTTAAGGTATCCGACTACCCTAAAATCATGATTTTTATCAAAAGTTGACAAATTTTGCTTATGATTTTATTTTATAGGTCATAATATTAGCTTAATAAAAATACCAAGTTTTTTATTTTCCACTAACTAGAACAAAACATACAAGTGTTTTAGCAAAAGCAGATGACATAACTTTACACCAGATATCAATTTTTAAAAGGCGGTTTACTTTTTTTTGTGTGTGTGAAATGCTCAAAAGGTGGGGGGCAGCGATTACTCAAACAGTTTTGAAAATAATTTGCTGAAATTTTTTGTGTATGTTCTGAATAACAGCAAAAGTATTTTGACCTTCAGATTTATCAATCATTGTTTTATTTAAAAATTTGCAGTCCTTTTTGTAAATAAAATTACTGCCTTTTTTGAGAAGTTTCATATAATCACTACGATAAAGTGCTCTAGTTTTTGTAAAAAATAAAATATCTCTTATCCTGAAGGTCATTTCAAATATGAATAATAAAGTAACACATCAAAATTGAAAAAATTGTGAATCTGTTCATAAAATCTTTGTACAGAGTGGGCCCCTTTTATGCAATTTTTTGAACATTTTTACCAGTTTTTTCCCACATTTTAATAATAATTAAATTTTTTTTCTGCTTTCAATTTTAGGATTTTTTTTCTTAAAATTTACTAAATAAATCTAAAAATCACAAAAAAATCCTCATATTCCCATTTTTTCATAAAAAAAAAGTTGTCGCAAGTTGTCGGATACCTTAAGCAAGCAGACTGTTAGACTTAATAAAATTTCTACATCAAATTAACTTCAGCTTACGATTTTGTACGTGTTTTATCTAATATTAAACATTTTTTTTTGTTTTCTAAATATTATTTACTTTCATCTTTGGCCCCAATTAAAAGTAATTTATATGTGTTTATATGCGCGAATTGAAATCCTGACTTACGGGAATCAACTTATGAGGTATTCACTCAGTTCCGCCTTTTGCGTAAGTCGGAGTTTTACTGTATTTATACCATCTTAAATATATTTAATAGTTTTATCAAGTAAAATACATGTTTTAGTATTTATTAAATAAAACGTAAACACTTTTTTTAAAAATTATTTATTTCCAATACTCCTCATGCTCCATCCACATCGCATAAAATGATGTTCAGAGTTGTAAGTGACAGTAAAAAGTTTGAAGACTAAGTTTATTTAAAGGGATACATGATGTCTAAAATATGGGTAAAACTGTATTGAAATGATTTTTCAAATGTTAATTTGGAACGTTTTTGTGAAAAGGAAGCTTTGATAAAAGAAGAGTCTACAATTAGCATAGTATTATTAAATGTAACGGCACATATATATCAAATAAAAAAAGAATATTACATAATTGTCATATGCATAATAAGAAACTATAATGAAACTCTAAGCCACTTAATTATGTAATATAACTATAATTTACTGATAAATTTAATTTTAACCAAGAACTATTTTGAAAAAAGTAAACTGATGCTTGAAAGGAAATAAGAAATAATCTTTGTATTTAATTGGAATAAAATCCTTTGTATGAATTTTTTTCGATGCGTGTGTATCAAAATTACCATTATAGCAATTTCTACTCTTTTCATTTTAAATTCCATTACATAATTTAAACTACAAAATTTTCAAGAAGTAATAGGAAATATGCACAGCTGGTATACGAATGTGTAAGAGTAATTTGAAATTTCCTTTGATCTTTAATGAAACATAATCCTGTTTTACTGATTACATTATAATTTTAATTCATCAACACACGCATGCATATTGAAGACAAATTACTTCCGAGAATAAAATATTTTGCTTAATAAAACATAAAAAGGTCAATTGTTTCACTTAGAGAAATAATTTTCTTAAGATCATAAACACCCTTTGGATTCTAAATACATGATTAATTTCGTCTCATCGTTAATGACCTCTTAAGCTGCTCTTAAACTTCGAAGCAGTTACCAAATTTTACTGCTTGCCCCTTTTAACTCCGCTTAATTGTTTGCAAGTTACTCTACGTCAATTACCCAATTGAGTGCAAAGCCGAAACACATCAACTTAGTTTGTAACTTAATTAAGTGAGTTAGAAATTTATCACCTCGAAATGAGTTATGGAAGTTTGTAAAGAAACAAATTAACTCGATAAAGTGAAACTCAAAGAAAAAATATGAAATAAGCATTAAAATCTTTTATTAATTGCAAATTTTGAAATAATTATTTATATAAGTAAATAATAACTGAGGAGTATGCAAATAATTGCTATATTTCCTGTATACAAATAATTTATAATGTAAGCAATGTACAGCAGGTAAATTGTAATTCAGAGTTTTGAAAAGTATTTTAATTTAAGTTTTATCTCATCTTTTTTTTAATTAATTTATTTATTCTTTCACTTCTAAACTTAATGTGACAGCATTGAAAAGCCCTACTTGATAAACATTTCCCTCCACATTTATTGAATTATTTAAATATTAATTTTACTATAAATATGAATACATAAATTAGATACATTTATGATACAAATACTTTGTTTGAATTACATTCTTTGACAAAAAAAAAATGACCCACCACAAAAACAAACTGTCCGATAGAAACAAAAATTGATGGGTTAAACATTATGTACAGAATAGAAAATGACAAAATTTCAGAAAAATTTAATGATTTATTCCAGAGTTACTTAGTTATAAAGTAACGAGCTCAATAAGGTGTTGAGCCACCTATAGCTTGGATGCAAGCAGCCACACGAAGTGCGATTGAGTGATAAAGCATCCTGATAGTCTCCTGCAGTATTTTTGGCCAAATTTGTTCCAACTGTCAGGCCAGGTCATCAACTTTCTCTGGTAGATGCAGTCGTCTTCCCATCATATCCCGTACATGCTCGATTGGAGAGAGATCTGGTGATCTGACTGGTCAAGGAAGTGTTTGACATGCTGTAAGACAGTTCATAACAACACGAGCTGTGCATGGTCTGGCATTATCTTGCTGAAAAATAAGGCCAGGGAAACCGTAGCAAAACAGTTTTCAGAATGTCGTCGAAGTATCTCTGTGCTGTAAGTGTGCCTCTAATGACAACCAAAGGGGTCCGGTTGTCAAAAGAAATAATACTCCAGTCCATAAGTCCTGGTTGAGGGCCTAGGTGGCGTGCAATAGTGAAAGCAAGTGTAAATGTCCCACATAATTTCTAGTATGAACTAGAGTGAAAGTGTACTTGTTCTTTTGTGTTTTTCAAAGAGTGTAAGGTATATTTAGATATAATTGTGGCTTTATATCTATAGAGTTATTGAGGTAGCATTTTAAAATCTTTCTTTTGACTGAATTGTTTCATCTTCATCACTTTTCTCAAATTTAGTTTCGCTACCAGGTTCTTCCCTTGCTTGATCAATTACTTTTTCAAAGTTTCTATTCCATCCAGTAAAGATTGCAGATGCCCATTTCTTTCTTTTCTTTTTTTTTAATACTCTGGTTATTAACATTTATAAATCGTACTGAGTCGCACCACACAGCAATCAAACCCACTAAGTTGTTCGATGGGGGAAAATGTAGTCTATTCGTAGAAATTATTTTGGAACAAAAGGGGTCGTGTGGGGAACTCTGTCACCCCATATATCAAAATTGAAAAAAAAAATACGTTTGCTACTCCCGAAAAAAAGAAAGGAAGTATGCGAAAAATACATTTTATACATTCCCATGAAGACCGTTATATCGGAAGATACTGACAAGGTCTCTCATTGGTAACAAGTAAACATTTTCCCCAGATTTAAATATTTCGTGAGAGTGCGGTGAATCTATGCCACGCATAACCCATCCCGTGTTAAAATATACCAAATGCGTGGCATTTGTATTTTTTAATAGCAGTAATCTCTACAGGAGAAATGAAACAGCACCCACGGTACAAAATATTGTACATATATAAACAAAGTAAGGTTAAGGGCAGGATTTAGAGATTAATACATAGAGAGGTATCTGCTGAAAAAAATACGTAGATCAGAATCAGAACCGTTCACACATGTTCCTGCCAAATTCTATTTTTAACGCACTTTGCACCTACATATATATATATATATATATATTATATATTACATATGAATATCTCAAAAGAACATCGAATATTAATTTTTGACCATGGGAATTGATTCAATTCAGGGAACTAATACCGCACTTTATAGTGCTCTTATAGTTCAAACAAAAACCAAACACGTTGTTCCTCTTCAAGAGATTCAAGATAGATTTTACAATATGTAAATAAAACGTAATAATGTAAATGTAATAAATGTATGTAATGAAAATAATTCTTATTAATTTAAATATTTTTATAAAAAATTAGTTTTACTTACTTTAACACTCTCTTTTCAGGTTTTTTTAAGAAAAAAAAAAAGTCATAAACATTATTTTCAGCATATTTTTTAAAATGTATTTTCAATTTTTCTAGATTGATATTCCCTAATTTTCAGCAAAAAATGATAATTTTTTGAGTTACATTTTTCAATTATATATTTTTAAAAATAAATTGTATCATATCCAAAATATTGGTAACCATGTTTTGATTTGAAAGCCATTGAAAGAAATACAGTCCCAGTAAATAATAAAATACATCTTTTAGTCTTATTATTTTTTTCTATCATATGTCAAATAAAGGAGCAATATTTAAATGAACAATTATAATGAAGAGGAATAATTCAGAAAAGATGTAAAGAAATGTTTAGTTAAGTAAGACTTTTGAATTTTATAATATATTTGAAAATATGTTGATATAGAAAATTAGTGTATCAAATTTCTCACTATTTTGTTTTAATTAAATGCGGACAATTTGTTGTACTGTGGAATTATTAAAAATATATTTCTGTGATTTAGCCTTAAAAGTGAATGTTTTAAGTTTTAAACATTTTAGAAGAAGAATCACTCAAAAAAATATTTATTAAGGTTCAAAAAGCAAAAAAAAAGAAAAAAAATTGGTTTGTTAAAAATATCAAAATATGAATAAAAATATCTTATCCAAACTGCAAAATCATTAATTATTTCATTATTTACTTAATATATTTTTTTTAAAAAAAAGTCCTACTCGAAATTTAAAGTATTAAAGATAAAAAATAACAAACGAACATCATCATTTTTCATTTTATCTTGATTTTTTCTTCTTTTTATACTTTTGTTTTGTTCCCTTTGTATAAGAATTGAAATGGGTTCCATGCATCCATACTATTCGAATGAATGCAGTTGGTTTATCTGTGTTTGTTACCAAAATTCAATTAAATGAATTCATTCAAATAGAAACATTCTCGACGAAATGAATTTTAATTCACGAGAGATTAAAATGGTTTTCAAAAGTGCATTTAACCGTTTCAAAATTCTCGGGGTAATGAATACATAGCGCGAGTTTGTAACTGAACATTTTGAGTTAAAGAGTTTTCTTCGCTTATCCTGGTTTTCAGATTCAAGCTTTACCAGCGAAATTATAATCAGTTATACTCCACACAGGCAAAATACTTCAGAAATTTGAATATTTTAAACAATGATTTTTAAATCGTTAGTAACTATATATTCTCTATTATGCTAATTGCAATTTTAACAGTAATGCATGGTGTTTCAAATAATATTAGTTGAATTAAATAAAGGTATATATAATGTATGATATTTGAAGATATACTTCAGATATACTGCATAAAACTTATGGGGGTGTTTAGAAAGACAAAATATTTTAATGAGCTTACATGATTTTTGTTTCTTGCCATAACTGGAATATATATGCTTGTATTACGTCCAAAAAGATATTCTAACAAAAGAATTCCCACTCTTAGTATTCAGTTCTATATTTATATATAACGTATATATTCAGTTAATGTTAAGAGAAAAAAAATGATAAAGTTCATCCAGAAGTATCTTATGGTACACTAGTCTATACATATAAATAAAAATGGAGTGTTTGTTTGTAATTTGAAATTAACAGCTTTTTACTAAATGCATTTAAACGTATATAAGGTACTTATATGAAAAACTCAATTTTTAAAATTTTTGTCTGCCTGTGTCTGTCTATCTGTTTGTTTCGGCTAATCTCTGAAACGGCTGGACCTATTTTTACGAAATTTTCACTGGCAGATAGCCAATACTATAAGAAATAACTTAGGCTACTTTTATTATAGAAAAAAAAGGGTTCAGCGAAAATAAAATTAAAACCAATGAAATGGTGAACAATATCCGTTTCAAATAGGGATCATTTATTTCAATCCACAATGTCAAAGGCCATGCTTCCCTCTCACCCCTTGATTGCAGCGGCTTCGTTTCATCCAACCCAGACCTCACCCCATCGACAGTGTCAAAGGTCACGCGTCCCTTCCCCTCCCCCTGATTGCAGATTCGTTTCACCCTACTGTTTTTTAGGCCTGTTTTGAACTGACTGTTGTATAAAGAGAGATAGTTCAGTAAATTTAATATTGTATGTAGAGAGATTGTTCAGTAAATTTAATATTGTACATAGAGAGATTGTTCATTAACTTTAATATTGTATATAGAGAGATTGTTCATTAAATTGAATATTGTATATAGAGAGATTGTTCAATAAATTCATTATTTTATATAGAGATTTAATATTAACGTATTACACATTACAGGCGTTATAAATTTTTTTAAAAAAAATCTTTTTTATCAGCTGTTATATCTACAAACTTAAAATTAAGCAAGCGTGGTTTTTTATTTAGCTGAGACATGCAAAAAGTTTTTTTTTTTTATTTAATTTACAATTCCCGTAAAATTAACTCATTAAAAACTCCTTCATCCTTCAGTCTGTATTGTTTATTTTTTTCAAGTCACCCGTGCGAAGAAAGGGTATACCAGCTAGTATTTTAAGTAATTTGAATTTATAAAACAAAACAATAAGGACAAAGAAATTTTAAATAACATATTGAAAACGAATTGAAAAAAAATATTAAGTAATTCGTCTATGATAGTGTTTCTTAACACTAGAAAAGACTAAAACTTAGTATATACCTATATTGCCCAAAAGCAGTCAAAATGACTGCATTGTGAAAGAATAACTAATGTGTAAATAAATACGTTTAAAATTAATTCTTAATATTTTTTGTATTATTTGAAGTCTTATAACAAGTTATTAGTAAATATTAACATTGAAATAAATCTACTTCACTAGGGAAACAAATATAAACTAAAAGGTCTAAGAAATTGTGCCATTATGTACACCATTGTTTTTCTAATTGAAATTAAAAAGCATTCAAAATGACTTCTTTAGGCAATCTAATGTTAAACTGAGGTTCGCGTGACTTGCCGCTGTTGTCGCCAGAATTTTTAGGATTTTCGAATTATCTTTTTTGTATAAAATAACTTGTTCTCCGTTAATAGTAATTATTTAATTGTTTGTCTGGATTCTTATTGGACAAAGCCATCGTGTTACTGAGTATCAGCATCCGAATGTTAGTGATCCCTTATCAAGTAACCCCTCCACTCATCTCCATTGTAGACACCCAATATACCCCAGTCACACATTCATTAGTATCCTGAAAAACTTAAGAATTCCTGGACTATGAGATAATGTAATTTTTTCTGAATTTTTTTTTCCATTCCTATGATACAAACTTCTATACAGATGCTACAGTTTGCAAGGCTAGATTTTAAGAAAGTATATGATCCTACTTCGTTATATTATATAGTAAATTGTCAAGTATGAAATGGAGCAAAGTTCATGTTATTTATTTCAATTACACATGACCTTATTTAGATGCTGTATTTTGGCATGATTTGTTTTTCGTGAGAAAGGTACATCTTTTTTCACTTTTTAACTCATATTTTAGTTTAAAAAAATAAATAACATATCTTCTTAAAATCTCAGTTTTTATCGGAAAAAATTGAATTAGGTGATGTGCATTTTTTGCTCCATTTCATATTTGATAACCTAATATCTTCACTTATTCCTTTTTTTATCAAATTTATAAGTATCACGACTTTGGTAAGATTTTCAAATAAATCATTACAACTGAAGTTTATCATATAAATTCAAATATCAACAAAAATAAAGATAAATTTATATGCGTGCACATACAAGTACGCAAGCACACACACACACACACACACACACGTGCATATATTATAAATTGCAATGAATTATACAAACAATAAAATGAAACATAAGAC
>BMAV01012224.1:532060-546909 GCA_019973955.1 Trichonephila inaurata madagascariensis | reverse complement strand
ACTAAATTTCTTTATATAAATCAGTTAAATGACACTAAATCAGCTCCATCAAAACGAGATTTTTCTTATTTGTATAAATTTCATGTATGCTTAGATGAAACTTTTGCTAAAAGGGTATGTTTTTATCAAAGCAAAATTAGAATAATATGCAAGAAACAATAAAATGAAATATTAAATATGCTAATATCTTCATTCAAATGTTTTGACGATCGCATTAACGTTTGTAATACGTTAATAAATCTGTGATAAAAATAAAGAGATTTAAGGTATGAAAATGATACATAATAGAATAGAATTATGTAACAAATTTATTAATAAGAATTCATATTAATAACATTATATTTAGTTTTTATTTGATACATGCGTTATGCTCATAATATCATTTATTGAGTAAAATTTGAGTAAAAAAAAATTCAAGTAGGTTCCTTTAATATTTCATATATTATTTAAAAATTAATATAAGGAAACGTTATATTTTAACTTTAGATTGCCCAAGGAAGTCATTTTGACTGCCTTTTAATTTCAATTAGAAAAACAATTACATATATATCACACAATTTCTTAGAATTTTTTAGAATATATTTTTTTCTAAGTGAAGTAATCATTTTTATTGTTAATATTTACTAATAACTTGTTATATGACTGTAAATAATATTAAAAAAAATATATTAAAAGTTAATTTTAAATAAATTTCTTTACTCATTAATCATTATTTCACAACGTGGTCATTTTGACTTTTTTGGACACTATAGGTTTATACTAAGTTTCACTCTTTCTAGTGTTAAATACCATCACCAAAACTGATCGAAATAAAATAGTTCTATAATTGTGTTTACTTTTATTAATTTTCATTAGCTGCTCCCAAAGACCATTCACACACATGTATAAATATTTGTACACATGCGTCGAATCCCACAAAATCCTTATTAAAAGATACGTATATACCAACATATTGTGAAAAATTAATGATGGAAATTTTTTTCTACTAAAAATGCATGCTCAAACGTATGCAGGTAAGAAAATTACTTGTATTCGAATCTATTGTATTTATATTGTATGTTACACCTATAATATTATTATCCTGATCCATTTTCTGTTACGTTTTAGAGTGCAAAATAAACTTTTACTCGTTAAATTTACATATATTTCTCTTGAAATTTTAACCAAAAAATGGCAGCATTAAACTAATAAGGAAGTCTCTTAAATGGAATTTCAAAAGCAGTTATTAAAACTGTAGACACATTTCTTGGAAAGCGAAACTTCTTCTGTCTACAAAGCAACGGTATTTCGAATTACCACTTATTCGGATTTAATGCAAATGCTAGAATAATTAGGGAATAATTCAAAACAAGTTAATGCTCTTACGAACAAATGTCTGATTAACAAGCCAGGATAATCGCGTTATATGCTTCATATCTTGTAAAACCTTTACAATTTAATCTGTATTTAAGTTTCGTAATTTGATAATCCAATTTGAATGCATGTATGATTTTTACACTATTTTATTTCAAAGTTAATCTTTAAAATAAGGGGAAAAATAAATAACATCAATGAATGTAAAAAGAGTCCAATAATCCGTAAAAGAATATATCTTGGTTTTCATGAATACATTATTTTGATTATTGATCCCTTCTTCCGTAAATAGGAGTACCAAACCTGTGTTGTTAGCTCCCAATTAAAATGGAATTACTCTCATTAAATTGCTCTTACCGTGAGATATAATGAGCTTCAGATAGTACATCTCCGATAAAATGATATCTCTTATTGATAGGGATATGAACGTGGGGAATTTTATTCTGGATAAACCGATAAAAATCCCTATGGTACCATCTCTGACGATGATAAAATTAGAAACTTCTGAACAGTAGGTTTAAAACTTAAGATAATTTAAGTGGTGTAAAACAGGTATAAAACTCAAATGATACCTTTTTACTTCAAAATTTGATCTTTGATCTTAGCATCTACACATATAGATGAAGGTTCGCTAGAATTGCACTCTATATACTTATACGAATTTTATAGCCTATTAAAATTGTTCCATGAAACAAAGATTAAATTACTCGTGTTCTTAACGTTTTATGGAACGTATGGGTTGATTATGAGAATTTTAAGAGCTGCAAAAGTTTTCGTATATTTTGTTTGTCCTTAAACTCACTGGGTATTAATCAAGTTTTATGTTTTTGAATTAATATGTATATTTGTATATAATGTCTATTATTTCAAAGTTTCCTGTTATTTTAATAACTGCATGCATTTGATCATAACAAATATATATTCGTAGTTTTCGTATTCAGTATGGGTTAAACAGATTTTTTGATCGACGATGTAGTCTTGCCTGCATAGGTATGGAAGAAAAGTGATGAATCTTTTCCGCTTATCGAGTTAATCTAAACCATGGGTACTCAAACTTTTTTTTTTGGGGAAAAATGTTAAAGAAAGACATTTCTTCCTTTTTTTTTAAATTTTAAACTGCACAAAATATTAACATATTGTACATTTGTGTGTAGTTCCAAGGGTACGAAATCAACAAGCAAATAAATTAATAAATAAACACAAGTTTTCTGTTTACTAAATCTAAATAAATCATTCCTTTAAGAACATAAAATATTGCCTTTTAATACGTAATTTCCTTTACTTTCTTGTGTGATACTTCTGGAGTAGAAAGGCAAATAATCCGATAATAGCATTGTTAGTTCAGTTTTAAATTCTTAAATATATACCTCGGTATGTTCATTTTATTTGCTTTAGAAAAACAAGCAGTCATTGAAAAAGTCAAATAGTATATGAAACATCCTTTTACATCAACAATTCAAACATTTGATCTAACATAACATTTTTTTTTACAGTTGACAAAACTGTATAACCGAAATAGACCAATTTCCAAAATGTGAAGTATTTTTCTCTAAGCTTTTATGCTTAAATTTATTTTTTTAAATATTTTTAACTTTTTATCCTTTTTTCCTCCAAATTTTCTTTCTTTTTCTATTTTACGATTGTTCTTGTAGATGACAGCAGCTTGCTTTAATGTTTCTACAGACCGTGTAGGCTTGGAATATATATTGCCCTTTTCAGAGACCTATTACAAAGAATGAATTCGTGGCTGGATGGAATAAATAGCAAAAACTTCAGAACTTTTCAAGAGATTCTGCGGATATATTCAAGTACTTTTTGCACACTATTTGTAACCGAAAAGTTTAACATTTATCTATCTTTAAATAATGACAAGTTTAAAATAAAACATCTTAATATTTCTCTTTTTTAAAATGAGAAAATAATTAAATTACTATATGAAAGTGATAATGATTAATGTTGATATAGGTCAATTTTTGTTTTTCACAGTTTTCAAATTAATTGTGACAAAAAAAAATACAACAAAAATACATAATGATTACAAAAAATATTGGTACTCATAACATTTTTGTAACTTTATAACGCAATGTCTTTGTCATCTCTGTACAATAAGCCTCTAAACAATATTATATCAATAGATTTAATTATTTTTTTCTATTATTGATCGAATTGAATACTTTAAATCAATGAAAAAAAATCCTATATTACTTTATCCTGCATTAATTTCAAAATTTCATTAGCACAAATATTAAGGAAATGAATTTTTATAACATAAATAGCTAAACAATTATAATTAGAAATAAAACGTTTAACAGTTTTATTAATAAAGGAAATATAATTCTGCAAATATAATTATATCTTATTACTTAAAATCTATAAATAGTGAAAAAATGGCTTCCTAAACAGAGTTTAAGTCACAAAACTATATGAAATGTGCCTCAAGCTTTTCAAACATCTACAAAATACGTGTCCAGGACTCTAATCAGAGTTAACAAAGAAACAAAGTTTAAATATTTATGTTTTTTGTTCTATATATATTTTGAATTTCACTCTAAACATGACAGAATATATAAATATTAGTTTCTATTTTACAACAGAGATAATAACTAAATAAATAGGTGAGAAAAAAAATGTTTTTACTGAGTGATAGTTAAATTCTCGTTCTAGATTTACACACCTAGTGTACTTACTTTTTAAAGATAAAAATCAGTATGAATTAATATAAATTAAATAGCAATATGTCACTTACACACGACCTAAATTTCAACCCTGTATCTTCATTAATAGTCTTTTAGTTTCTCCTTCTGACTACTTAAGAAAGAAATCTTGCCAAGAATCGTAGCAAAAGGCTAGATGTAGCTTTGAGCACCATACAGGTGACAGTACATTTTGGCTCGGATCCAATCCAGTATTGAAGGATAATAACCTAAAGATGGTCAGGTGCCTCACACCTCTTTTTTCCTTCCACCAACCTAGTGCTTCTCAAACTTTCAATACTTGCGACCCAATTTTCAATCGTAATTTTCATCGCGGCCCCCTCCATACAATAACAAGGTATTGATTTCAAAATTAACGTACTAAAAGCTACATGCTAAAGCTACAATATGACTTTAATTATAAACCGTACAAATTATTAAGATAAGTATTAAGTTTTGTATATAATTTTTTATATGACAAGCCCATGAGAGTCACTAGTAATTTTTTATCTTGTTCCTAACTTAGTATTAATAAATTAATTATCAAATACATTACGCAATGTAGATGCATCTATAAGTATATTATATCAATGTAAAAATGTATTTTACTTTTTAATTATGTCAGAATGTATTTTGTTTTGCTTCTTTTCAGTAACTTTGCAATTTTTTAAATCTTTTATTTTTGACTTTTTGATATGTTCGCGCCCCACAGTTTGAGAAACGCTGCACCAACCTCATGGGAGGATTGCGGCTCGATGGTTATTTAGAGTACCCCATACCGTGAAGGCAATATACATTTACTAACACCCATGCTTTTTCCGGTATTTCAACCCAGGCCCTATGGCACAGCAGTCATTGTCGCCAACCACTATACCGGATGTGCGACATAGAAAAACTAAAAGATGTAAATGAGTTAGTACTTTACTTATATATATTCAGGTATTTGGATTGAACATGGACTTCATAGAGGAAGTCGTATTAATTCAACAGAAAGTAATTATGAAAATTAATACCAGAAAATCAAGAACAAACCCCTTAATATCATATTTTACCCCAGAAAATTTAACTTTGAATTTATTATTTTAATTTCATCAATAATACAGTATAGTTGTAATGCAGAGGACACATATATTTCTTGTTATTTGGATTATATAATGATACTTTTCTTTTAATATTGGCATAAGGAATTGAGTTTTCTCATGGTTTCCGTTATAATACACTTACACACATAATTAAAATATTATTCCTTAAAATTTCGAAACAGAATATCCCAGACGCATTACATCAGACATTACTTTATTTGATGCATTATGCATCAATAAATATAAAATAAAATGCATTATTTATGCTCTTAAGGTTTCAATTACGTATTTGCAATGTTCTTTAGGAAGAAACAGAATAAAATCGAGAGCACAAAATGGTTAACTCATACAATGTTTAATTGTTTGCTAATGTAAAAATTTTCAGACTACTCTTTATCTGATTAATACTTTATTCAAGTTGTACTCTTACAAATATTAATAATCTGAAGGATTAGAAGGAAACGAGCTATTACATGAACATTTTAATTAGCTTGTTATAATCTTAAGGTTGGGTTTCAGGTTTGTGATTCTCAAACTCATTAGGGTGTATTGCTATTTTTGATGCTATGTACCAAATATTTGTTTTATGCTCAACATACAATAATCTCAAAGAAATTTGTCAATGTGTACCCAAAATATTCTGGTTTCCTCCAGATAATTGGATATAAACCTGAGTTTTATTTTAAATAAGCCCTTTCATCTAGTTGTTTAGTATTTAGTTTTAGAGCAATCGAAGACATTTCTTATATTCAAAGTATTGAAATCAAAGAGTTTACTTTAAAATGCTTAATGACATACGGAACTTAAAACATTCTTTTAAATTTGCACTTTTATATATATATATATAAAGCTTATAACTAGTAAAAATATATGTATTAATATTTAGTTAAATATAGGAATTATTTAATTTTGAATGTTTAACTCATAAATTTCGAGTAGTTATGGGACTGAGGAGAAACTGGATTTGAGAGTTTATTCTTAACAATTTTATATTTTGCCAAAGAAACATTTCCAAGTTCTACTGAAATCAACCCTAATTATTCATAGAATTTATGTTTACTTATTTACTTAATAGGGAGAACAATCTCAACCAAAGGGTTTTGAGCTGCGTACCGATTCTCCGAGATACATTGATATGGATTTTTTTTCTTCGGCTGTATTAGTAATTTTTAAAGTTACTATACTGCTCGAATTAATTGGAACAATTCTTTTTTTCCCCTTGTCTGAATTAGTATGTTAGTATCAGTGATGTTTCGAACTCCTTCAAATCAGTTATAGAGGTAATGTTTTTGATCGACCCTGACTAAAATTTTTCTCGTTTGATTGGTTTTGGTGTATCAATTGTCCAATTGTGAACATTTCAGTGTGGTAACTGGTGGTTATAATTTTGCGTTCCTTAAAACACGTATTACTTTTACTTCTTCTGAGATGGATATCACTATTAGGAAGTGCTCTAAAATATTCACTCTTAAGAACATACTATGACTGTGATATATATATATATATATACGGTAGTTGACGAGGACAACTCAAGAATTTGAAGAATTTTAGGAACATTTAAACGTTCGAAAATATCGTCTCCAAAAAGAAAAGGAAAATGTGGGCCCAAACGGAAATCTACTCCAAGAACTGATAGAGTTCTAATAATACATGCAAAAATAAGCCCAAGAAAGATAACCAAAGACCTTCCAAGGGGTTATTTGATTATCTACCGACATCATCTACCGACATCATCTACCATCTTTATCTACCGACGGTACTTATAAGTACCACTCACTTTAAAATTACATAGAATAACTATTTTTACTAATACTCTGACGATACTTAGCATGAATATCCTTTGAAATCCACTGTTCAAAGGTATATGGCAGCACGGGTTATATGATGAGTATTTTAGCGGGGAAGGCGAATAGTTTTGTAGCAGAAATTGCGTTTTCAGCTGACGGAGTTTTCAGCGGATTGCGAAGATCATCATTTTTGTTCCGAAAAAATCGTTAATGTCAAAAGGTAAATGTCTTATTTTTTTTTTATATTAAGGAAGATATTAGAAAACGATTTTACTATTTTTTTAAGTGAACAGTGTGTATAATTAATTTTACAGTTAAATATCTTTAATTAATTAATTAGCTCTAACTAATTAAATTTCCCAGAGTCGAGTATTTTGCTTACGTATATCCCTTATTTTTTAATGTAGTGATTCAAAAAAAATGTTGCATGAAAAAAATGGCAGTAAATCATAATGCGGTAGATAAAGGGTTAAATGAGCCTCTCAACTGTACGGAAAAGCTACTGGAAGTTAGCCGTAAGGCAACAATACTGAGGTTAAAGCAACTTCCAGTTCAGAAAAAGGTGAAAAAAAATAAAAAACGTTAGCATGAGCCAAAAAATACCGATTTTGGACTTAACGACTAATAGAAGGTGATTTCTAGTGATGAAGAAATTATTTGTGATGGAATGCAAATTAAGTGTAGTTAGACAAAATGAAGAAGAAACTCTGCTACCAGATCATACCCAACAGACTACAAAACCCCCTTCTAAGCAAATGTTTTGGGTTTTCTTTACAACAAATGGCTCTAGAAGCTTAGTTCTTAAGACCATGGTGTTAATTTTGTCAAACACTTATAAATATTTCACATAGACTTATTGCATTCATTGACACGTTTGATAGAAAATTTCAACATGGCTTGGCTTCTTGTCACAACTCGAAATTGGTCCAGACTTTTATGTGGGAAAATAAAATAAAAGTGCTTAATTAGCCTGGTAATTCATCAGACCTAAATACTATGGAGAATTTTTGGCATATTCTCAAGAATAGTTTAGCTAAGATGAGTTGCGCTATAACAGAACAAATGATGAAAAGTGCTATACAAGTGTGGTAGCCCGATGAAGTTAAGAACACGTGAGCTGCTCTAGTGAAGTCAATACCAAGACATGTTGAAGAAGTCTTTTCTGCTACATGAGGGCATATTTCGAACTAATGTAGAGGTTTTCTATCTACTTAAGGTATATAACGATTAAAAGCTAAGGTTTTAGAAAAAAATCGTATTATCTTACCGTTTGTCCCTATTAATTCGAACAGTATAATATATGCAACAATAAATATTTTTATATCTTATAAAATGCAATTTTTACTTATTACTCTTTTTTGGGTGTAGGTTTTAAAATACGAAGATGAAAGTAAGCTTTAAATTCATATTTCACTAGTAGATATGTGCAAATGTATTTTAATTTACCTCTTAAAATTACGAAAAAATATAAAAAATTTAGATTTCTAATTCCATATATGAAGAATAACTTACACATTACTATAATAATATTAATTTGGACATTGGACAGTAATAATACGCATTGCAAAATATTAATTTGACAAGTTATTTATTTTTAGAGTTTTATGCTTCTATATTGTTTTTTTTTAAATTATTTTTAATACAACTAATATTTACATTATTTTCCTTTTCATACCCAATTTTGCGCAGGTTTTAAATTATTTCATGACGATGTACCTTGCAAAAAAATATGTTTATGTACACTCTAACTCACACAAAAAATTATTCCCCGGTTCTTCATCGTTGTGGTGATGGATCTTCTTTCTTTTAATCTTGTTAAGTGGCTGTAAAAGTTTCGAAACTAAAAGAACTCATTTGAAAGACTTCTAAAGAAGTTAGAGCAAATAAATATGCTTGTTTAACGAAAGTCACCGACTTCTGATAAAGCATCATTAGAACAATGGGTGGTAACCTTAAACTTTCAGAGGTGTTATTTGGAATGCAAGATAAGGCATTTAGAGAAATCCCGTTTAGAATTCATTGGAATGAAATGGAACTTTAATTCAAAGGCTTTGGTTGTTCCGAAAAAGTATATCTAATCGAAAGAGATTGAAAATATGTGTCTGTTCAATAAAAATAGAATTAAAAATAATGAATCAGAACATTTTATAGAAATTTTGATCTATGTAAAACTCTGTACTGTATAGAAGATTAAATATATTTACTTTATAAAGCTATACATAATTGCATTTTTATCCGTCGTATTGTCATGGATTAAGTTTAACACTAGAAAAAAAAAAAAAACTGAAACTAGTCTATAACTACATTACCCAAAAGCAGTCAACATGACTGCATTGTGAAAGAATAACTAATGTGTAAATAAATTTGTTTAAAATTAATTTTTAATATTTTTTATCTTATTTACAGTCATATAACAAGTTATTAGTAAATATTAATAGTGAAGGAAATTTAATTCACTCGGAAAATAAATATACTCTAAAAAAGTCTAAGAAATTGGGCCATTATATACACCATTGTTTTTCTAATTAAAATTAAAAGGCAGTCAAAATGAAGGTTTTGGGCAATCTAATGTTATATAGCTTAAATTTCTGCATTAGATATAATGTGAAACATTTCTTCAAATTAATGAAATCCATCTTCCTTAAAGATGTGAAATTATTATATTGTACACGGATTGACACATTCTTAAGAATTTCAGTTCAAAAGAACTGATAATCTTACAGAAAGGAGAAGAAACATGGTGGGGAAAAAAAAGAAAAAATACTACTTGCCTTTCCTTTGATAAGGGCTTTAGGTTGTTTTTGTAATCATTGCGCTAATGTATACTTATACTTCACATGTCGCATGAATATTGAATATAGTTCTATGAAGACAAAGATACTTATTTTAAATAGCTGAATCATTCATATGCTAGAAAAGGAATGATCACAGGCAGAATATTTAAAATGATTAGTGTTATAATAGTTGCACCGTATGAACGTTCCCTGTAAATGGTTTCGAACCATTCAAAATGTTCATTGATAAGCTGTAACAGACACACTTAAAGTAACAACAATCATGCATGATTTATTTTTGTTTATAACAACACAGAGTAACTCGATGAGGTGTGTGAGACTGTTGTCTGTAGAGCTAGCAGAAACAACGGGAGCAAAGATTTACAAGAAGATTTTGAAGTCTGAAAGAGAGTATCTAGCGTTGTGAAGTAAACTGGGAGCAATCATCGAAACGTCTGTATGCTATATATCGAATAGCTTACGTGAACACATATTGTACACACACTGGTTAATGAATCAGATGTACAAGATCAATATTTTATTGGATGACCTTATGCACATATAACTACTCAAATTCGTTTGGGTTTTTGCATGATTCTGAAAAACATTTACATCCAGAGAATACCACACAATAGCTAAGCAGCGTTTTCTTTCTTGTAAATTAAATGGAAGAGGAGAGTGCCGTCGGATAAGTCCTTCTGCCATAGCTCACACTTTTTCTGTAGGGTTAAATTCCAGGCTATGTGCTTACCAGGGAAGGTGTTGGAAATCAGACTAATGTTCAGCAAGCCAATTTTGGACATATCTGACATGATGTATAGTTGCATCGCCATCCATGAAGTGTCCATCAAAATCAGGATAAAAATCCAGCATTGCAGGGCGCACTTGATCTGGCAGTTTATCTAAATATCTCATGGATAGAACACGTCGAGAAACACCAAGGCACCACTTCTAGGCCCATACCATGATACTTCCACCAGAGTCCATGCCTTCTCCCGAGTTAAATGTTTAATATACCAGTACGTTCGAAGTAATATATATATATATATATATATATATATATATACTGGCTGTCTAAAAGGTATGACTAATCTTTCAAATAATAGTTTTAATAAAAACAATCTAATAAGGCTTCTCACTGACGATTTTTTTGTTTCTTAAGGAAAACTTTAAAGTTTTCTTACAATGCTTTATTGCGTGATTTCAATCTGCACACCACTAGTTCCGCTCAACATATCAAGTCTATATGGAATTCCTAGCCTCGTTGTAAGAAGAATTCTAAAATCAAGAATAGGAATAACTACCTTAATTCGATTTTTCATGCCATCAATATCACTAAATGAAGATTGATAAACCATATTCATCTAGTATCCCTACAAGAAGAATTTCGAAGATGTTATGCTTAGATACCGTAATTGGCCACGTTATTGTACTTCCTCTCTTCATCCATCCGGAAAGTTTCCTCACTTCCTAACTCCAGTGTGGTGGTGCTCCATTTACGTTGAACATGTGTTACAGATTAAAATTCGATTAACCACTCTACAACTTGCGCTTGTTCCTGAGGTGAAATAATTTTGAAACTATAAGGTTGCAAAACGGGAATATTGATCCATCCAGTTTGTATTTCATTAAAAAGAAATTTTAATCCTTTCTTTATGGAACATGTTTTTGTTACTAATGCCACCCTATCGGCAAAGGCCAGATCGAGGCCCACGAAATTCATCATGGCAAAGGGCTAAGTGACGCCTGTCGGTAGCCATAACTTTGAGCACCATACAGGTGACAGAAACGATTTAGTTTGGTTTCACCCCAATTTTGAGGGAGAATACCCTAGGGTTGGCCCACCTGTCTTCCCCTTCCACCAATCACACGAGAAGACTTGCGGCTGGACGGCTATTTAAAGTACCCCCATGCCATGAAGGTACTATACATTTACAAATATCCATGTCTTTTCTGGGATTCGAACCCTGGCCCAAAGGCACAGCAGTCAGCGTCGCTAACTACTATACTGAATGGGCGACATTTTATGGAACATAAGTACCGTAAGTAGAAATCCATAAGTTTACTTACATAAATTACCTTAAGTTACCGTGAGTTTATTTTTTAATGATTTTTGAAAATGTAGTTATACTTTTCGGTACACTCTATATATTTAAAGTTCTGACTGTTTTTTAAATACTTAAATTAAATGATTAACTGTTTTGAGTCCTTCACTAGCTGCATATAGTTGTAACTAAATATACAGAGAAATCGCAATTTTGTAAGGGTAATTCTACAATTGTGGGGATTTATAACTTTAATCAAGATATATATAAAGGGATTTACTGCTAATCACAAACGATGGCTGACGAATATTTGTCGATTTAATAAATAAGTTATCTCGTCTAATACTGAGTTACACAATTTAGATGCAATTACAGAATGAGCAGTAACCATTACAGATATTGCAATAGATAAATAATATTTTCTATGCGATACAAAATAATGAACGAGTGAATATCGCTAACTTCCATAATGCGCATTCAGAAGAGATATGAATATCCCATCAACTCGCAGTCAAGTGCTACCGGAAACCCTGAGTTGTAAATCAAACAAACTGGGCCCATTGATGCAAATCTCAGAACGGATTAACCGGAACACTGGTCATCAGTTCGCATCAGATGCTGCCCACTTTGGTCATTTCAACTCTCTCACGATTTAATCGGTCGTTAACAAGATACAATCGGTCCCGAGTCCATTTCGCGGACTAATGACAGCCAATCCTGCGATCGAAAGTGTGAGGCTGGGAAGAGGATTTGAAATAGGCGCTGTAAGATAGACTAGATTCAAACAGGATGATTTAGGGATTACAGAAACTACTGGTGATTCCTTTTCACGCCAATTGTTGCTCATTTTAATTACCGTAGCTTAGTATTTGGATAGATACACTTTGAATAATAATAGGCAATTAAAGAAATTTTTAATCAATATACAATTATACGGTTTTTTATATCAGTTTGTACTATGTAGGTAAAATTGTTGTTTAAAATGTGCTTACTCAAAGATTGTTTTCGAATACTTATCTAATAACAGTAATTATTTTTCGTGTTAGTTAATAATAGTTACGTGGTCTAGCATTGGAGGGAGTTTTTTGAGTGTACAATTTTTGTCTATTAAAATTTTCTTTTTCCCTATCGGCATCAGCACTTCCTGGTGTATGGGTGATTTTTATAAAATTGTCACTAAAATTTCCTTTTTCGAAATTCCTTCATTCCCAACCGTTTAGCTGAACGTTGAACGGACTTTTTCCGAGTGTATAAACATATTTATATACTTAAATATCCCCTTTATATATTGATGTCATTAAAATTATCTTTTCCAATACTAATTTCACTTTGTCAGACAGGTTTCTATTGCCTCCACTTAGATCGGCAATGCAAAACTTTTCTAAGTGTGAATTCTCCCCCCCCCCCCTTGGGATAAGATCTTATTCTAAAATTTCTATTTTTGTTTCACTGACTAATTAATGATTTTAAAGCAATAAACGGCAAATGTTTCTGATATAATATATTACAAATAACTGAATATATTGATTATTTTTTCATGTGTATGCCGGGCCGCATACACATGACAGGTATTTCACGTCGGCTACAGTATGCAGATAACGGTAAAAAAACACACTATAATACCAAAGCAACATTAGACAAACAAAATTGATCAAAATATTATAAAATACATTTTTGGCTTTTATTTTCATACTAGATTAACTTTTCTATCAAACATGCACACAAAAATAGTTATTCTTATGCATTCTTTAGTGAGTTATGGGATAATTTATATTTTTTATCATCTATGACCAAGTATCTTGCTTACATTCTGCTAATGGAAAAAAAAATAATTTGATACATTTGATTGACAGAACTTCCCGCTAAATTTTTAGTACATTGTTCAACAATTATGGAATTTCTCAGAGCAATATGCCATGAAGGAGCAAATCAGAAAAAGCAGGGAGAGAAATCATATGTGGCTCAAGGGTCGCAGGTTGAGTATCACTGATCAAAACTCATGCCACTTTTCAATTGTATTTTTTCTGAATGCACTCTGAACTGCAATCTCTAAAAATCCAGTGCAGTAGTGTTGCTCGCTTATCTTTAATTTTGTCGATGTCACTCAGTTAAATTTCTTCGCCTAATGGTGGTTAGAAGATCCGCATGCGCATGTGGTTTATCAGCAAAATAGTTCCGAACCACAAACCTCAGACCTTTGTTTACTTATTTTAGAAAGAATATAGCTGTATTTCTCATGAACACTTTACTCAATATATGCCTGGCTTCTCTTTACAAGGAACAAATGTAATTTACTTAGATTATCTCATGTATGTATTGAAAATGAATAAAATTTAGGCTCACACTGTTATTTGTTTTAATAATTTGAGTTCAGTATTTGGAATGCATGATTCTCATAAGAAATAATTAGATATTTTTCTTAGTGTAATAATTGAGATTTTTGTCTATAAAAACAAAAAAAAAAATCTTTTAAGTGCCTGAAAGTAAGTTAGTACACAATATACATAAATTAAAATGTTTACATATAGTATAATAACTTCAGTATAACACCCATACACACACGGTTTGTCTTCAGCGGCACTAAAACTCGAAACCGGATCACGCCTGCCCTGAGTTCGTTACCATAACCACTAGACTACTCCAACCCTGAAACTGTGTGTTCAGAAAGAAGAAATTTAAACACATCCATTAACTCAGAATATATTTATAATAAGCTTTATTTATATGGCTAGCAATTTCAAATTACTTCCCCCTATATTTTTGTTAATAGCAATAAAATGATGCTTATTCAATGTATTAACTTCATGTTACAATTATTCAGTCCGTATATAAAAACACTTTTTAATTGTTTTTTTTTTTTTTTTTTTTGAGTTAGATTGATAGAATTTTTTTTAGTTGTTTCTTGGCATTGGAAATTAATATAGGATTGTTAGATTGCTTTTCTTGTTATAATTTTAATATTTATAGAATATTTTCATACACAATTTTTTTCTTTATACCTTGGCAGTATATGCAAATATAAGGGAAGACAGGTTAGCCCTATGTTTAATACTTAATCTTAGTTCCTAAGGAGTCTGTAATTTAAATAATGTTCAAAACGTTTTTGCGTTATACA
>BMAV01012224.1:472920-528260 GCA_019973955.1 Trichonephila inaurata madagascariensis | reverse complement strand
TCTGTCATTTCGAAAGTTTTTCAGTCGAGATGATTTTTTATATTTTTTCTTTATTTTGGAAAAGCCAAAAGTTGATAAACATAAAAATATTGTACTATCCGAAAGTTACTTGAAAAAAAAATAAAGGACTATTAGTGTTATTTTTTTAATGTTCTGATTTCGATTCTATAGCTTTCTTCCTTATAACTTTTAATTTTCTTGTTGCATTCAAAATATTTGATTAGTTCATATTTAATAAATTCATAACGGGTCAGCAAATATTCAGTAGTAAATATTCCTCAATGACTGTGCTCATTATATTTTCTAATTTACAAAACCAGATTATAATTAATTTTAAGGGGCATATATTTTTTTTTTTTCTAAAATGCTGCCATTGTATTACTTTGCCTTCTTTCCCATCTACCTAATATATAAATAATCCAAGGAGGCTAAATCATTATAATAATTATACATTCATATTATCAGTTTAAATTTTATATTTACACTCTCTTTATCATTATATATATATATATATATATATATACATACATACAAGTATATATACTGATGTAGATGAAACAAGTGCATATTAAACGATTTATAAAATAATAATTTAAATTTTGAAATTCGGAAATAAAAAAAAAAAGATTGCTGCAGTATCTATCATTATCTATATTTCTATCAATATCAGATACCAATACGAGATCTATCTCTATACATATACATATACTAAAACAATAGACTATAAATTTATTTATTAATGTAAAAATTTAAAGGAAACACACGCACGCACACATGCATTTATATATATATATATGCATGTAAGAGGGCGTGTATATATATATATATATATATTAATGAGAAGTTAATAAACAAGTTCTTGGATGTTAACTTTTGGGTTTGAGCGAGTGAACTATTTTTTCTGGTGGAAGAATAACTGTGTGATTCACCCACGCGTTTCCTCTTAATTCCTCCCACGTATTCCTTCTATGGGGCCTATCCTGATCATACGCTGTGTGCAGTGGTTAGAATTTGTTTTTGTTGTGGGCCATTTTCGTAATTGTTTGTCAATAAATTGTGTTGTCCAGAAAGGTGTGAGGAAAACATTTTACAAAAAGAACAACACAAACTTTTGGTAACAACGCTCTAAGACTATGTGAGTCACTGCAGATGTAAAAAAAAATTGAACCTTCTAAATCTCACACTGATCTTTGGGTAGTGTGGGGGTGAAGGAGGGTTTGTTAACGTCGCACTATACAAAACAAGCAGATGGCTATTGGCAACAAACCTCATAAATTTGAAGAAAAGGACGCCTGAGCTGACGCCTCACTTTCTTAATTTCCCCACCATATAAAAAAACAACAACTTTGAGCTGCGATATATTTAATAAGCCTAGGCTCCTCTACACGGCGAGAATTCAGTAACACTAGAGATAAAATTCATAGTATACCAACCACAAGTTTGTCTCCATAACCATAAGGCTACCTCGGCCACTTGGGTAGTGTTTAATTTTGTTTAAATATAGAATTCGATGTAGCTCTGACTGTTGTAACAAATACATACTCCATACCAGTGCTTCTAAAACTTTCAATATTTACGACTCCGTATTGAATCATAATTTTCAACGCACCCACTTCCCCCACCATACACAAAACAATGCATTAAATTCATTAATATTATACTTTGACGATAAAGCCACTACACGAATGTATCCTCTTAAGTGGCACCGGCGTATTTATGCATCTTGCTCAATAGTTGCGTTAAATACACCGGTGGTATACGTACCTCTTTCCGAAGTACGATCTTTTCTGTGCACTGCTATCCATAAAAGTATTCCGAAGGATTTGGAGCGCAAAAAAAGGACCTTGACAGTGTTTACGAACGATTTACTTATATCAGATGATTTTCTTTAATTTCTTCCTTTTCTCCCCCTCCCCCCGTACATTACATGCGTGAGCTTACGTGGAAAAATGAGGCATTGGAGACCGAATCGCGTAACTTTTAATTGGAATTAAAGAGATTATCCATAAATCCTACAAATTATAAAGATAAGTGTTAATTTCTGTATATAATTTTATGTGTGACAAGCCCATGGGGTTACTATTAATAATTAAATTTGTTTTTAACTTAGTATTGCTAAATTAATTATAAAATACATTGTGCAGTACTGATATATTTAAAAGTGTACTATATCAGTGTAAATTTTAATTTCATTTTTTATTATGTCCGAATTTATTTTGTTTACTTTTAGTAAATTTATAATTGTTTTTTTTTTTTCAATTTCTTGTTTTCGTCTTTTCAATATGCGCGTGTCCCCCTCGTGGAGTTAACACGCCTTCCTATGGGGCGCACCCCACAGTTTGAAAAACGCTGATCTGTACTGATATACATTTCTCCAGTGATTCCGTTACAAGTCAATTTCCATAAACTGAACATGGATTTTTCTCTACAAACAGAACAGTACATTTGGTTTATCGGAAGCAACACCTCTTTCTCTGACGTTATAGAAGTACTTTTTTGTGTTCGTGTGAAATATTCGTAACATGCGTTGTGCACTCCTTTTTACATTTTATTTTGCTAAGTGTGCATAGCATTGAGATCTCAAAAAAGTTTCCAATCAAAAAGAAAAAAAAAAGAGAGAGAGAGAGAGAGAGAAAATGTTATTTTTTTTATTTCATTTTAAAAATTCATGGAGAAAAAGAAGTGGTAATTTCTTCGCACACAGAAAATTCCACTCCCTTACAGATAAAGACCGTGTTAACAGCAATGAGATTCCTATTCTGTTCTCTCCTGCCTAATAAAAGATGCAATCGAATTTCTTTCGCCCAAGCGTTGATAATGATAATAGTCCAAACGCTGATGATGATACGATGCTAGCCCTATTACTCCATCTGGTCGGAATCCGAATCGATAGCTTGGAAAAGATCGGCATTCAATAATAAGTAGCGAGGAAACACAGGAGAGAGTTGCTAAGCAGTCGTCATCAAGAGTACCTTTATTTCGTCTTCCTTTTGTCCTTTAATAATTTTTTTTCCAGTTCCTTCCTATTTGGAGAAGGGTAATATGTGAAAAAATCGAGCAGAAAATTCAACTTTTCTCTAGTCCCTTAGAAACATTTATTTCCGATCATTATTTACCGTGTTGCTGAAGCATTCATGCATTGGTTAAGAGATTCAGCGCTATGTTCCTGGAGTTGCTTTAAAGGTTTCTTTCCTCATGGTATTTAGGCCTGCAGCTCATTTTACTGAATGACCCGAACGATGCGGAACGTATATTTAAATATATTCATGCGAATGGCTTAACGGCTGCTCTTTGTTTGTTGGATCCCTTGTTTGATGTGCTTTTAAACAAAAGTCTTAGCATTTGACTGGTTCATTTGCGATTTTGTTTTAGCTACTTGGAATTGTTTGAAAGAAGCTTATGTTTTTATAGAAATTTTTTTTTGCCATTTTAGAAGGCAGTTTAACTTTCATTTTGAAGAGTTTTCACGTATTTTGCGCTCTGCTTTTGTTTTCAATTTATAAAGCACTTTTGTTTGTTTTCTGTCAATTTACTGAAGTATGCATCATGAGGTATAGACAAAACAATAGGCTTATGAGAGAAAATGAAAATAGTATTGTTCTTGATCCAAAGAATTTTATTTTGGAATAAATTGCATGTTCTCAAATTCTTATACTTAAATTCGTTCTCTTTTTCTTTCGATAAGTTGTTTTCAACTAACTTCTATTTTTTTATTACTAGAACAAAAGAACAACCAAAACTAAGTATAACAATTTATTTTTACTTTTTCTGAAAACAAAACGATATTTTTCATTAGTTGAAAATAATCATTTCGATCTGAATAACTAGCTAATTGTTATGTTTCTCTTCCTATTGAAATGTAAATATAAAGTTGCATTCCCTAAACTTTGATTTTTTTTCTTCATCTTTAATGTACAGTGCCATTTTTTTACAACTTTAATTTAGAACAATTTACAAAACACTTATTTCTTTTGGCAATTTAATATTTAATAAATACTTAGCGATTAGTTTATTGAAAGCTTTAAAAGTTTTAGGTAAATGAACTTGGAATACCAAACATAATCAGCATATGCGCTTATTATTAGTTTAAATTTAAAAAAAAATAACGTTAGAAAATAATAATTCATTTATGTTGTCGCAAAGACAACAAACAACACATATGATGTGTCATCTGAAACCTTTATCTCAGAATCTATTAAACATATAGACTCAAGATTTTGACTATATGTATTAATTATACATTTATATTTATACTGACGTGAAATTTTTTTAAATATATTAATTAGCTTTTTCAAAAACAAACTTTTAATTGAGCGAGTAAATATGATTATTATGAATTTATTGAAAATTGTCACTTTTGTTATGATATCTGCTTAACAATATTTCAAAAATGTCACTTCAGTATCCACAATTGCATTTAAGAAACATAAAATACATGCATACAGTAAATTTACACAATTTTAAAAGTAAAAACTGTAGAAAACAGAATTTTTTATAAAAAAAACTTACCTTCTCAAACTAAATATCTTGAAATATGCATTCAAAACTAGGATTAATGAGTAATTCATATGCAGAAAATTAACTAGAATTATTTTGCAAATAGTTCAAATAATTCAAAACTGTTTTAACTCATTATTAAGCCTTAGAGAGTTTAAATAATTAGTAATAATAACTAATTAAAACCAAATTTAAAGTAAAGAATAGACTTAAATTTAGATAAAATCACTAACTATTAAATATAACATTCAAATAACTAAAACTTGTCCAAATTTTGCTCCAAAAATTTTTAGCATATCTACACACAGTTAAACTTGCAGTTATACATTTATCTAAATTAATTGCTTAGAAATAAAATAATTAGAGAATTTGAAACTTTTCTTTAGATTTAAGAAGACAATGTTTACATTTCTATCTGTCAAAATGGGCGTGGTTCTTCAGTTGATTATTTTTTAAAAAACATTTTAAAGTACTTCTAATTCATATAATGGCTTGTATGTTATATCATTGGAAAAGTCCTGATTTGGAAATTTTAGAAATATCAAAAAATAAAAATGGATTTTAAAAAGGCTTTTACCCTACTGACTGCCCATAACGCGGAGCTTAATTTCGGACAGAAAAAATGACATCGTAACTTTTGCATTTGTTTATAACATAGTGTTTTTAAAATTTCAAATTATTCCATAAATAATCAGTTTTTCCTTTTAACATGTAAAGAGGTACCTCATTTAACAATACGGTGTAAATGAAAAAATGTGAAACACATTTTATATAAGGAACAAATTGTCAACTCGGATAAAAGTGTGTAGTATGATAAAATAAATGATTATCTACATGATAGTGAAGCCAGAATATAATATTAATGTTTGAGTGTCTTTATATCTGAAAAAAAATATTCCGAATTTGAGCCCTCTACTTTAACATTAGACGAAGACAGACTTATGAAAGTGAAATCTTAATACATAAATATTAAATAAATTACATCTAATTATATGTCATTGCTTTATAAAATGACTAATATGCTAAATAATACAATTAGTACGCACTGTGTTCTTGTTACTAAAAAAACTTTACTAAAGCACGCCTACATTTTATTTAAAATGTTGTATTTAAAAATTTTTAATTGGTGGATGGAAATTTAAATATATTTGTCTACCTTTTATAATCTGAATCGTTTTTTAAATAACATTGCTAGTATTTACCTTTTTGTGTTTATGGTTCCTTTGATGATGCATTATTAATAGTGGAGCATTGTATTATTTTTAAGACACACGCAATATGTGTTTAACAGAAGTCAGAAAAAAAAGTTCAATTTAAAGTACTATAAAACATACAAAATTTGTAATTTATTATATTCTACTCGAATTTTATACGGGTTATCGCAATCTTAAACTTGCCCTTAAAGTACTTTCTTTTAAATATGAGTTTTTCAGAATAAAACTTTAATTCACCTATTTTAAAAAATTTTAACATTAATTATTTATATATGGCAGAGTTTTTCAAAGTGTGGGGCGCGTCCTCCAAGGAGGCATGATAATAATTTACAGGAAGGCGTGGACAGATTGAAAAGTCAAAAATAAAAGATTCAAAACAATTATTAATTTTCTGAAAGGAATCAAAACAAAATACATTCTGGGATAATAAAAAAATGCACTTTTACAATGATATAGTATACTTGTATGAGTACTGTACAATGTATTAGATCATTAATTTATCAATAATAATTCAAGAAAAAGTTTAGTAATAGCTAGTGATCATATGGACTTGTCATATAAAAAATTATATGTAAAATTTAATACTTATCTCGATAACTTGAACAATTTATAATTAAAATCGTATTGTAGCTTTATAGCGTCAAAGTGTACATTATTATTGAATTCATTACATTATTATTGCATGGATGGGGGAGAGGGCTCCATGGAAATTATGATTGAAAATTGGGTCGCAAAGTTTGAAAGTTTGAGAAGCACTGATGAATAGTGAGTATTTTCAATTTAAATATTTAATCTAGTCAGTATAAAACATTGTATTTTATAATTTGTTCCATGCCTTTTTTTCCCAAAATATTTACTTTGTTCACAATTGATATTTATCCATTATTTTATAAGTATGCATCTCTTTTTTCCTTTGCCTCAAGTTTCTACATATAAAAAAAATCGCGCCAAATTGGCAACAAAAAGCAAAACATGCCAAGTACATTTCATCAACTTAGTATCTGCTCCTATACGATCATTTGTAAAAACTGTCAAGGGACAGCGTTTCCTACTGAAATAATTATCTCCGAAGAGAGTAGACCATGGAAAGCGCCCCTTATTAAGTCCCTTTAGGAAGAGGAAAGATACTCACCCAAATCATTTAGCTTCGGTTAGTCGCCAATAGCCTATTAAGCAGTCCCGGTTTATCTGGAATCATTAGCGGCTGTCCATTAAATGTAAGTGTTCAGCTTGCCCCACCAATAACAATCGAGCAAATGCTATGTTATATACCCCGATTAGAATACAATATGTTGAGTATTCTGATCTCTTATAGGATATACAGTACAAAGAAAGCTATCATATATATATCACTATTCCGAAATGTTTGTTTCTTCTTTGGCTGCCTTTGGTTATATTGGTTGATCTAAGGTGACGGAAAAAATGATAGAAATTATTGAACCTTGAGTACACTATATCTTATTTCTAATGCATCAAATTTAAAAAGGAGCATGGTTAAATGTTAGATTATGATTTAAGGAGATGTAACAAAGTATTTGCTGTGATTATCTAAATGTGTTTTTAAAAATAAAAAGACGTCTTGAAAAAGTTGATTTTTTTTGTTATAATTTAGCCATAGCCAGTTAAAAGTTACGCGATTAGCTCCAAACTGCCACCGTTTTTCTCATAGACAAGCGTGTGCGGTGTACTGCGGGGAAAGGAAAAAGGCACAAATAAGCAAATTTTTCTCTGAAATAAATGTAAATAATTTTCAAACACAGGCAAGGCATTACAAAGCCTTCGGAATATTTCTTCTGATAGTATTGCAAAAAAAAAATCGTAGTTTGGAAGGACAGATATATACGTCCGAGGCATATCACGCACCAGTTGCGTGAGACAGATATATACGCAGGTTGCATTTAAGGGGTTAATAAATAAATTTTTTACCCATATACTTTGGGAAGATCTAATATATGTATATTCTTGCTATTAAGGAGAAAGGATGTATATTTGATTGTTATACAGTATAGATATCTACATTTTGAAGAAGGAATCACTTCACTCATTTGGCATAATCTATGCGTCCTCGGAATGTGAATAGTTATAATGGCGACCTTAAGGCCCAGATTGTCCAGTTTTAGGTTCGAAATTTTGAATCACTGATGATCCATCATGTAGAGTGGCTGAAACACGCTGTTATATCTGCCGATGCTTAAAGTCCTCTTATTGGAGAGGTTTTTTTTAAAATTTTGGACAAGGGAGGAGCCGTTGGATCGCCTCACTTGATATTAGAAGAAATTAGTGAGGTCCAAGATCAAAAGCCCTTGTATTGCGTCATAGTGCGACTTAAATTAAATAAAAAAATGCCATAATGCATTTAATAATCAACAATCATATTACTTAAACTTCTTACTTTCATATAAAATTCAATCCTACGTCTGTATAGAAGAATCGTGTCTTTTAGTTGAGTTTACTTGAACCCTTAAACTAGTTTGGCCGTTAACCATAAGGGCTACTGAAAGCTGGTCAAAACCGGTTTGCCCGTGTACTTTCTGGACATTGATAATTTCTCCTTTACATTTTTCATTTGCACACATTTTTTGCTCGTACACTGAAAATATTAGTGCTAGTGTGTTTTTAACCCGCGATCACTCGCGCGGGGTATTCTGTACACCCCACCAACAAGAAAATCCTCCCGGGATTCTTAAAAGAATGTGCAGAACCTTGATTTTTTCTGTAGCTGCCCATTTTAGGTCATTGAACCTTCAGGCTTAATGCATTCCCTTTTTCTTGAACGATTGGAATGTAATGAACTTCAAAAGTTTATCTGGAGGACTGAGAACTCCAGCGAGAATTTGAGTATATGTTTACAGTCTGCTCTGAATGCTTGGAAAATGATTAAAATATTATTTTTCTACTTTCTACTATCATTATCTCATTATTTATAAAGTATATTTATTACTGGTATAGACATTTTATACTGGTTTATAAAAAAATATAAAATTATGTCTTTTAAAATGAAAATTTTGTATGTTTAGTTTAAATTAATGTTAGTCTCATTTGTATGCAATAAATATAACAATTTTATTTGTAAAGCACAAAAAACATCTTGTACTTTATAAATATGTATCATAATGACTTAATTTTATTTTCATGATTAAATACACGTGTTAAAAGTTTGGGGTGTTCTCTACACCCCGAGAGTAACGACGGTAGAAAAACAAGCGCGAGTGACCGCGGGTTAAGAGATGCAGTTTGTCCAAGGTACTGAAATCTTCCCATCCCGGCTTTTCTTGTTGGCGAACGCGGGCATTTTTCATTGAAGATAGAGATTTAGATTCCTGAAATTATTCGATTAAGAACATGGATTGACAAGGCAATGTGTAATTTTTTGCTTGAGAAGAAATGAAAATAGAAAGATAAACCAAAATAACTGATACTACATCTGCCCCTCGCAATGTAAGACAGTATTACACTAAACTTCAAATTGTGAGTGTGCATATATATATGCACACTCACAAAAAATTCTCAACTGTTTGAAATATGATATATATATATATATATATATATATATATGGTAAGTAGGGGATAAATTCTTTAAAGATATACGAAACATATTCATAGCGTGCAGAGTGTAGTTACAAAAAGGAAACATTTAGGGATTTTGTGTGTGTTCCACACTTACAAAATAAATAATAGTGTGGAAACTTTGAAATTGAAAATTAAAAGAAAATTCTTCCATTTTTGCATTCTATCAAAAGTTCTGCCAAGTTACATGCAATAAAAAAAATCTACCTTTTTTGGAACATGTTGAGCAAAACAATTGACCGATTAAAGGGCTAACTACCTCCAATTTAGGAACTACTTGAATGCTATTAGTGATGATGGCATAATAATAGGTCAATGCCAAAGGATTAGAAACGTCAATCTTTGTCTTAACTTAAAATTTGGGCATCTAAATTCTGAAATAATCTCAGTAACTTGAGATATAAATATTACTAGCTATTATATATCTCTCATAACATTCCCATCTTAGAAATAATTTTTTTTCTTCAATAATGAAACGGTTTATTAAGAAATTATAAATGATTAATTAAAGCTACGATGGATATGCTAGGTTGAAATGTTTGCGAGAAAAAAAAAGGAAAAAAAATATATCTCTGAGAGTTCTGTTTTTGTCTTTCAAATACATCAATGTAAGCCAGATTAAAGTCCCTCAGATTTATGCAATTGAAAGAGAAAATATCACAGCAAACTTACAAATAATCTGATAGTATTGGTAATTGATGAGAATTTCTTTTTCCAAAAAAATCAACTTCATTTTTTAACTAATGACTTTACTACCCTATTAATAACTAACTTGTCCGAGAAATAGAACACTGTCTCAAACAGGGTCTAAAGACCTTTCAAATGAGATACCTTTTTCTGCACCTAACAGAATGAAGCAGATAATGGGGAACTAGATTTTAACCCTTTCGCGACGGGTGTGTCACATGTACACTATTCTCTAATCCTTTATAAGGCAATAGGCCGTTCGATGCAACTTTCCGTGGAGACGATTCACCGGTGCATCATCTGGCTGCTGGTGGCATTTTGGCTGGATGTATATGTGACGCACCTGTCCCTAAAATTTCTTCTGTTTATCAGTGAATCGTCAAGCAAAGGTTAAAAGATATCCTCTGGGTTCTTTCCCGTGTTCAACTTTCACTCTCTGAAGTGTCACTCTCAAAAATCGCTCTCTCCTACCCGCTAACTGTCTGAATGAATATATTGTGGAGGCTATGCTCGCGTATTGAACTTGAAGTTATATTTTTATTTCTTTTTTGAACTTACTTCGTACCCTTCGTACTCGAACTTTTTCGAAAGGGGACCACCGCAGTCCCCTTTCAAAAAACTGCGAGTCGGCGTGTCACGGGAATTATCTCCTTTTTTACAAAATTACTTCGAGTAAATTCGGCCTAGAGCAATTAAACCAATCTGAAACAAAAAGCTATCATTATAGACTGTAGAAAACTAAAAAAATGGGGCTCATAGTAAGGAAATTTACGTAATGAAGAGCAAAGTCTTACCACACACACATATTACAATCAAACTTTCCATGAATAACTTTAAGATGAAACAATGGCGTATTGTTCAAGAACAATAACTCTTATCATTAAGTTTCGCGTTGATTTCTCTTTTTGCGTTATCATAGTAATTGTCTTGAAAGTTTTAAGCAACACGTCAGCAAATTAGACTTTAAATTTCCCTCGCTTTAATTGATACATAAATACCATACTTGAAAAAATGAGACTAAATGTTAAGCATTTGATAGAAATGCTTAACATAAAACTACCAGCTAAGCTATGAACTAATACCCTACCCCAGTGCTTCTCAAACTTCCAATATTTGCTACCCAATTTTAAATCATAATTTTCATCGTGATCCCCTTCATACAATAGCAATGTATTGAAAGCAATAATAATGTATTGAAAGCAATAATAATGTATTTTAAAGCTAAAACTACAATACCATTTTAATTATAACCCACACAAATTATCCTGAAAAGTATTGAATTTTGTATATGACAAGTTTGTGGAGAGTCACTATTAATTATTCAACTTTTACGTATAAATTAGTATTGACTGTTTAATTATCAAATACATTATGAGGTAGTGATGCAATTATAAGTATATAATATCAGTGTAAATGTGTATCATAATTTGTGTTATGTCTGAATGTATTTTGTTTTGCTTCCATTAAATAAATTTGTAATTTTTTAAATCTTTTATTTTTAAGGTGACACAGATTGATTCAATTGACCAAAGTCGGTCAAAATATCAAATTTAATTTTTTTAGCCTAAATTTGTCTTTATATACTTTTCTATAACCTCCTGTGTGAAATTTGAAAGATCTAAACATAAAAAACGCAGAATTATGATAGCTTTTACGTTCGTTTTTATTCACATCCCTATAGCAAATCAAAACTTTAAACTGCCGTATCTCAGAAAGATAAAACAACTATTTTGTTTTCATTTAAAATGCTAAGGATTTTTTATACTGCGCTTAATGCTTTGAAATTTTTTTTTACCTTTTCCCAATAGTACATGTAACAAATGTTGTTATGCATTTTTGAATCAAAGCAATATTTATTTTTTTAAAAATAATTAAACTCAGAATTTATACATTTTTTAAGGAATTTTCAATAATTATTCATAAAAAGAAGTATTGTAAGAATACCAATCACGTTAACGCAAAACCCATACCAGCTTTTATTATACATTGTTTGATGTACTTGTAAATCAAATTTCATGCGTGTACGTCAACTTTTGTAAGAGGAGTAGCATTTTAAAATCACTTCAAAAATTTCAAGTTTTTTCTTTAAAAAACTACATGGCTAGCTTTTTATGAAATTTTGAGCACAAAATATGTTTACCATAGTATACATATATAGGAGGCAACCAAAAAAATATTAAAAATCCTTAAATTAAAAATTTTTGCGTAAATCGTACCATGTCACCTTAACTTTTTGATATATTTGATTCCTTTACGTAATGCTATTATACCCCCTATAGGAGGCGCGCCCCACAATATGCGAAACACTGCCCTAACCAATTAATATCTGAAACTAAAATAATCTGACTAAACTATTATTGAGACCGAAAGAGAAATAAGAATTATTTTCCGGATTTGTTTTGTATTTGACTGAAAACCATGTTTTCGTGAATAGCAGCATACAAGGTCAGAGACGTCATAGTTGGTTGATTAAGCGTGTAAATCTTGTCCAATCCAGACTGTCCTATATGAAACCGAGAAAAAGAATATTCCAAAGCGCATATAACAATACGCATGGGATAGAAAAGAAGCATTGGACATATGTTCCAAAAAGAGACAAGAAAAGAATACATTCCGAAAAGTTCAAGCGTGTGACCGAGAAGGAAATATAGCGTAAGAAAAATAAATGGCAGCACTACCCCGAATAATAGAAAATGACGAATGCATTGAGAACATAAGCACATTCTGATACAAAGGAACATAGATTCTCTTCCAATTCAGAACCTTTTCCCTCCACCCCTTTTTCTTCTTATTTTATTCCGAGAAATGATGCGCATACATCTTGATATTCGAAAAATGCTCGTAGATACGTGTGGATACAGATTTTTCGATTTGTTTTCACTTTAAGTGGTGAGGCAGTCATACCGTAAGAGGATTCGATTAAGGGTCTGAAAGGAGTTTTCGATTTAAGATCTCGCTTATATATAGTGAAGAAAACGAAACGTAGATTTCTAAATCCCATTTTACACAAAACCATTCTTAGCGATACTAACTTTGCAAGGATTTTTTATGTCTTCGATGGCACTTGCTTGAACATTAGAAATGAGATTTGTATAAAAAAATGTGTTTTCTTTTTTCAATTCCTCTCTCTACACACTATTATCTCTATATATTTACTTATTTATTTATCTTGGTGGAATTTTCAATTGTTAATAAAATACATTTTAAAACGCTCATTTGAGCTGAAATTTTATATACATGATTATTTTGGATGGCAATACAATAATTTAATTATAATTAATAAAAATTAATTGATTAAAGTTAATTATTTAAATAATTACAAATACATCCACGTTGCCATCATTTTTGGTGACTTAGCGACAATTTTGGCGACTTGTGTCAAAATTTGAAATGGATTTTTTATCACGTTTTAAAGCATTCAGTTGAACTGAAATTTTATATACACGATTGTTTTGGATGACAATACGATACTTTAATGATAATTAATAATAAAAATGAATTATGATTCAGTCCTATGTATATACATATTTATATTAATTGTAACTATTTAATAAAAAGTAGCTAAAAAATAAATTTTTTCTTTGTTGATCTAAGTAGGAATTGACTTATTATTTTTTTTATATTACTTGTTTTCCATATCTTTCATTAAAATGCAAAAAAATAAAAATAAATAAATAAATTATTTGTATATATATGATTTACAAATGTAGTTATTACTAATATTTTTTTTAACTACGCCACCGTAGAAGTACACTTAAGGAATTACTCGTAATTTAACAGCGATTTCTCTTAAGACTAAGATTTATTTCAAATATATATATATATAAGTCACTCAAAGTCTTATTTGATTTATTGAATTTGCGAAATATTTAGTCTGCATAAAACTTCTTTGAGCTTTTATCAACATTTTAGTTAAAAAAAAATCATAAGAACTAACTGCAAAATAGTTTTAAATATTTATGGAATCTTAAATGGAATAGGATGAAAAATACTTGATCTTTGAACCATTTATTATAACATGATTTGTTAGCATAGTTTTGTGTGGAATATAAAGAAGCAATTTCGAATTTTTAATATAAAAAATTTCTATATTAAAAATGTTTTAATATCATTCAAATATATCATTCTGTTTGATTTCCTGTTGCCATATTTCTGTTAACTCCTGGTACTTATCAGCAAAAAAAAAAAACAAAAAAAAACCTAGTGCTATTTCAGGTCTCCATTTTTAATGAAGTTTTACCTTTTAAAAATTTCGTAAATTTTGATATAAATGTTAACAGGATGGTAGAATGAATCGTCTCTACAATAGCATTAATTGAAAAAGATCATGGTTCAGACCTGATTCACAATTTAAACATGATCTTTAGCAAGACGTACGAAATATTTGGACTTTTCCTAGAAAGTGATGTAGTATCCACAATATAGCCCCCAGCTTCCACTACCAAATTTAATTTTAATTTGAATATTACAAAACTTTTTAATTCTAGATTGCCCAAGGACTGCCCATTTTGACTGCTTTTTTATTTCAATTAGAAAAACAATGGGTGTATATATTGTTTACAATTTCTTAGACTTTATTTAGAGTATATTTATTTTCCGAGTGAAGTAAAATTCAAAAAATTATTTTAATGTTAATATTTACTAATAACTTGTTATATGACTTTAAATGCTATAAAAAAAATTTAAAAATTAATTTTAAACACAATTTTTACACATTAGCTATTCTTTTACAATGCAGTAATTTTGACTGATTAAGGGTAATATCGGTATATACTTAATTTATGTCTTTCTAGTGTTAAGCAATAAAAACTTCAGAAATAATGATGATATCAAATTGTACTTGGTCGAGTTTTTTGCTGGTATGGACCAAAAACTCTATTAACTCCAAACCATGTTGTTGCCAGAAAAATGACAAACGGTAAATAAACAGAATGGAAGATATTTAAATGATGTTAAAACTTATTTTTAGCAATGAAAAAGCTTATACTGAAAGACTAAAATTACTTTCTTTCCATTAAAATAAAATTTGCAATCACTCAAAATAAATTTTTTCGCGTAAATTTAAATATTTCACATTTACTATTTCAAAAACAAATACGTCAAAAATGTCACCATTTGGATTAACCATTGAACCACGATTTTATTCACCGAATATGTATTTCAAAATAATTGAAACTTAAAATTTCGCCTTTTAAAAACACAGAAATGAAAAATGATTCTGGAATAAAACCGAACAAATAATACTTAAGTTAGACTCGGTAATTACCTCAAGGGTGTAAAAATGAGCTTTTCCTCATTGGTGTTTGGGTTTTTGCTTTTTTAACACAGCCGGCGCATCTCATTGCATCGCGACAAAGTATAATCCTCCATTCTGTGCTCATTTCTTCAGAGAAGGTCGTTATTCGAGGGAAAAGACATGTTATCACACCATTTTTATTGAGACATCGAATTAGTTTAATTACTGTGAGAGATTATTTTCCGAGTCCTGAGAGCCGTTTCGATGAATAAATAAAGAATATACTTTCTTCATTTGTTTTAAGATCTCGAAATAATGAAGAGTTATTGGAATGGGGTTTCTATTTTTATACATTTATATTTTTTCAAATTTTCATTCTGTGTTCACAGAGGAGCAGCTTGTCTCCTTTCAATACTTGTTTCGAATGAAATTAATTAAAAGATGTTGTTGCGTTTTGCTTCTGTGAGTTTGTTTTGTGTATTACTTTTGGCAGTTGAAAATAAATAAACAGTTTTCTCTCGAAATGAAGTAGAATTTCTGGAAATATGTTGCACTATGAAGAAGGGAGAGAAAAAAAACAACATTTAATAAGGTTTCGAAAGATTTTAATTAAGATTTCTCGAGATCTTTTAATATGTATTGCAAAAAAAATCTTATTATGGGGTTTATATTAATATATATATATATATATATTAAATAAAAATGAAATGTAATAAGAACTTCAGCATACATATGAGATAAAAAAAGAGTCATTTCTGGTATTTTATAACTTTTGGGGGGTGAGGTGAACTTAATTAAATTGCTAAGAATATTCCAATTTGTAACTTTATGATAAGTATATAAATTTAGATATCTATTTCGTTAAAATTTGATTTAAACAAATTTTACCAGAATTATTCAGGATTTTAAGTTGCAAAGTGTTAAAAACGGTCATGATTGATATTTTAACGAACCTTGAAAGATAGTTTATTAACCTCCAACTTTAAGGCTGTCTTCGGTAAAAGTACGAGAGCTTGAACTAAACGCGAAGCACATTTTCTGACAGAAAAAATGCCTCAATTTCTATGGAAATTTGCAGTGTTATAACTCGTACCTCTGTTAACAATATAGTCCTTTTAGAAATGCCAAAATATTCCATTTATACTTTCTTTTTTGTTATAATACGTGAAGTGCCCATTTAACATTACGGTATAGGAGAAAAAAATCGAAACACATTTTATACCAGAAAAAATGAATAAACTCGGTTAGAAACAGGAAGTATGATAAAAATTTTGCTATCTAAAGGATAGTGAAGCCTGAATACCATATTAATGTTTCATTTATTTTATATCTGAAAAAATGTTCAAAATTTGGGTCCTATTCTTTATCATTAACCGAAGACAGCCTTAAGATAGCCGAGCTCTCGTACTTGGCATCGGTTTTGTCAAGCCATGAGGGTGACACCTGACGAGAAAAAAAAGACTCTCTATGACAAGAAAAATCCCTTGTATACATGGAATGCTATTTGTTAATATGTGAATACTGCAAGTCATCACACGCGCGTTAGTGTGATGAAAAAGTCCATCGTAAACCACCCTGAGCAGCTTTTAAACAGCGTTTCTCAAACAGTGGGGTGTGACCTCCTAGGAGACGTGATATAACTTTAAAAGGGGGTTGTAAGCATATTGAAAAGTCAAAAATAAAAGATTTTAAAAATTACAAATTTATTGAAAGGAAGCAAAACAAAATACATTATAACAAAATAAATATAAAACACACGCTTACACTGATATAATATACTTATAAATGTATCAGTATTGTGCAATGTGTGTCTAATGATTGCATTATCAATTTTAAGTTAAGAACAAGATTAATAGGTACTAGTGACTCCCATGGGCTTGTCATGTACAAAATCATATACAAAATATAATACTTATCTTGATCATTCGAACGGTTTATAGTTAAAATTGCATTGTAGTTTTAGCGTAAACTGTGATATTGAATTTAATACATTCCTTTTGAATGAAGGGTGGCGGGATGAAAATTATGATTGAAAATTGGTTCGTAACTATTGAAAGTTTGAGAAGCACTGTGTTAAGATGATAAAAATTATTTTAACACGGCGTTTCTACAATTATTTTTATGCAATTGTAAAGGGGATTTCGCATTTGTTACTGTTTAAAATACCAACATTCAATATTATAAATATTATCTAAGCAATTAAAACATTTATTCAATGATTTGATGCCAACACACATGTTTTAGTTCTCAACTTTAAATTCAAAAAATCATAAACAAAATGAACGAATTAAAGAAAAAGAAAAAAATCTATAAAAATATAAATAAAAAAATTAAAAAAAAATAGTACAATTTTTTATCCATAATCTTTAAACCTGAAATTCTAAGTATTTACAAACCAACTATTTAAATTAGCATTCCCTTCGTCGAATTTCATCTTTAGTTTTTTTGTTGTTTTTTTTAAAAAAGAAAAAAAAACTTATTTATAGTATAAAATTGAATTTATTTGTTCTTAGTATGAGAACAAGTATTTAAAAATAAATATTTGTATTTTAAAAAGTCCCTTTTGAATGTAAAATATCACAATCCAAAACGAACTGATCGTTTATTAATAACTACGCACCCTCTCTCTGCCAGACTAAATGTCTATTAATCACAGTCAATATGTATTGTAATTTTTTAATTCCCAGTCTCATCACGTTACAAACTTACGTTAGCACACCACGTTAATATCAACATTTGATCTGCGGCATGTATAATCTTTGTAAAATATGCGGTCAATATTTCAACCGAAAGGCATTTACAGCCATTGACAAAAAAGAGGGGGAGAATTCGAAAGATTAGAATAGTGATGAATAATTTCTACTCGAAACTCATTCTTCTTAAAATTTAAATATTTATTGATACTATAATAAGGAAAACGAGTAACGTAAAACAATTATGCCAATTTCTACTTAGATCAACAAGGAAAATTTTGTTTCAGCTACTTTTTATTAAATAGCTACAATTAATCTAAATATGTATATACATAGGACAGAATCACAACATTAAATGGTCATTAATTTTTATTAATTATCATTAAGTATCGTATTGCCATCCAAAACAATAGTGTATATAAAATTTCAGTTCAACTGAATGCTTTAAAACGTGAGAAAAATTTTTCAATTTTTGACACAAGTCGCCAAAAGGGTCCCTAAGTCGCCAAAAATGATGCCAACGTGGCTGTATTTGCAATTCGTTAAATAATTAGTTTTAATCAATTAATTTTTATTAATTATAATTAAATTACTGTATTGTCATCCAAAATAATCATATATATATATATATATATATATATAAAATTTCAGCTCAATTGAGCGCTTTAAAATGCATTTTATTAACGATTGAAAATTCCACCAAGGTAAATAAATAAATAAATATATAGAGAGTGTGAGATAATAGTAGGAATTGAAAAAAAACTACGTATGTGCAGTAGTTGAAGGTTAACTAAAATCACAACAGAGCCTTTCATGTATGAGTGCACGAATATCAAGATAAAATCAGAATTACTGGTTACAATATAATGCGATTAAAAGAATAATCCTAATAATAATATGGTAAGATTCACGTGACATTTTCCAAAGAAGCAATAGACATGACATGTAAGATGAAGTTAAAATCAAAGCTACTACTACTCTATACAGTCTTGGAGGTAGCTATCGTGGTTACTCCCCTCAGGGGGCTCACCTTCTTTAGGTGGGTACGGGTGTCACAATCCCGAGGTACCCCAGTGATCTTTTCCTTTTCCCAAGGGGCTTACTATCTTTGGTAAACACGGGTGTCAAGACCCCGAGGAACCTAGTGATCCTTCTCTATTTTCGACCCTCCATCTTGTCATCCAATTTTTTTTTCTTATTTTCCCGTCCAAACCACAGACCTATGAATGTTTGGTGCAGTATAGCCAAAACTGGCTCTTGTGCCATAAAACACCAAACTCAACTCAACTCAACTCGTGGTTACTCAAATGCCACAACATTCAGATGGATATTATTTCATAATGTATTCATAGCTGAAAGAATAACTTCTGGTAAGGGAACCCATGATGTGGCATACTTGCAAAATTAAGATACTTGATGTAGGTATTTAATAGCTGCACACATCGATTCTAGAAAAATAGTTATTAATGCAAAAAGAAATGGATTTAGAAGAATTCTCGAGAAACTAAATGAAAATTAGTTATACTATTCAAATTCCAGTGCGACAATGTAAAGGATTCCTGGAAGATACATTTAAATTAAACGGAGAAAGAAAAGGAAAACTAAGGATAAACTCCTGACTGGCCTTAAAAGAATGAAGCAGCTGGCAATTTAGTTAGACCAAGTCACACTTCTTAGTAAATGGAAAACAAAACACATAAATAATGTAAATAGATTTCCTCAGACTTCAAGCAAATGATATATTTTCAATTTCTATTGAGAAAATAATACAAAAACAATTCAACTTCATCTCGAATTGAAGATTTGAAAAGTAATAATCTGTACTTACAGCACGTATAACATAGGTTTAATAAAAGATTATTTATCTGAGCTGTAATTCAGTTGTTAGAATAACATTGTTACGAAGAGCAATTCCTTCTTGTATCATGTTCAAGGCATCGAGAGAAGATTAACTTACAAAAGTCTCGACCGTGGGGAAATTAAATTAAAAAGTAGTTTCCTTGTTGTCAAATGTCTCTTGATTAAATGAATAAACACATCGCATTGGATAGATTCTCGATTTTAATCTACTTTATTTAAGTCGTTAGGAAGAATCGTGAAATAATGTCTGGAATGAAATACTTGTGATGTTTTTTTTTTAAAACAACGAAGAATATTGTATCAATCTTTACCTATAATGAAAATATTTCTTTAAACTAAACTGTAAGATTTTAACGAACCTTGTTTTCATGCGTAATAGTTAAATTAATATATAATTTATCTCCTTATAAAATACAATTGAGGTACAATATATTTTGAAGGAATTTTTTAATTAGAAGAAAATTGTTTTTTTCTTTTCAAGCTAATTACATTTCCACATGCATCCCATGGAGAGTTTAAGTTAAGAATATTTTTAAAAATTTAAGGAATTGAAAACATTGAAAAACAAAGAAAATTTTGTATTGCTTCTAGAACTTAAAAAGAAATAATGAAAATGTCCACTTAAATACTATATAATGTAACTGTAATAATAATATAAACAATAATAATAAAGTTTACCCTTTAAAACACGAGCTTTTTTTGGAAAAGCAGGTGGAAAATGATTTTTTTTAAATGTATGTATATAAGACAAGTTATTTTTTTGCAATTTCAGTTGCGTGTGCAGCAAAATTTATACATAAAAAATGTTATACACCGTGTAAACGATTTGATTACATGTTTATCTTGAATTGGAAAAAATATAAAATCAAATTAAACTAAATTTTCATATTTACACGTGTAAGAATGGCTAAACATTCAGTATTTTTTTTCCATGATGCATATTCAAAATTGTCCGAGTCACTTATTTTCAAATATCCTTTTCTAAACAAATTACAAAAACCTTTTGTAAAAACTGATTCAAGGTTTATTGTCTACATTTATTATAATTAATGCAATAAAAATGGATATATTACCTATCCCACACCAACTGTTTTATGACAAGATTATAGCTAAGCATTAAAATGCACCATGTGGTTTACAGAAGAAAATTGCTGCATAGTGGTATTATCGATAGTAAATAAATTTAACTGTAATCCAGCCTATCTATTTTTACAAGAACAGATCTCCCACGAGCATTGGAAATGAAATAATGTGAGATGCAAGATCGCCAGTGTCAGACACAGGCATATGCAAATTTGTCAGTAACTTTCACCCGTGTCAGACACTTGCAAATGAGTTAAGGGGTTAAGACCCTTAATTAAAAGTAAGTTACCAAAAATAAAGTTTTCATCTTTTTTTTTTTAAAAAAAAATAAATAAATATTGGTCTTAGAGGTTTTTATATAAAGCGATTACAAACGATTTGCTGGAATATCGGTATTTGTTTAAATTTACATATATTGTTGTACTAAGCAGCTGTACTACTCAAAACAGAACACGCATAACATATCTACCATTGCAGGGTGGATTACTGACATTTCAACCGAAACGAATAGTCATGTAAAAGTATATTCCTGATGGAACAAAAAAAATAAATTTTGTATACTTTTAGAATAACACAATTTATTTTTGAAGAGGAAATATTAAAATATGCATAAAAATAGGAGGACCAAAAAGAGAACAACGAAAACAATGCTTATCTTAAGATGAAATCCAGATACACATGCATATTTTCAGCTAATTAACTTAACAAGCAGCTAGTATCTTCACTGATCAGATGCTTGTATAATTAGAAATGCAATACTTATTATACCCTTACTCCTCACCATAAAATTCTGCAAAGAAGGCAAAATTTAGCAAAAATTTAGAGAAGAGGTTGCATTATTGGGTGCCATAGGCTGTAGACATCATTAAAAAAAGTTCTACACATTGCAAAAGAAACTTCCAGCAAACACGATGTTAACTTTCACCTTACAAGCCTCACTGACAGCACATTTACATGAGTAATTAAATGCCATACTATCGAACCGCTAGTGAATTCATTAACTTCATAATGAAATGACAAGTCAGTCTGAAATCCGCCATTTTTGGGTCGATGGTAATTAAACAATGGATAGCGTTAAAATTCTAAGCGATAACTTTCATGGTATTCTAGCTGTATACCCATTCTTCGTACGGAGGAATTAAAAAAATTACACAATGCAGATTGAAGGAGAAAGAAGTTTTTAGTAAGTTCATTTTACGTGAATTTAAAATTAAACAAAAAAATAAGTGTTTTGCATATATCAGCTAAATAAACAAAAAAAAAAAAACATTTTTTGGGAAATTTTTAATAAATTAAATAGCTGATAAAAATGATTTTTTTTTATTTATAACGGCCCGTAACTCTCTTGTGGGAGGATTTTTGAAATCAAATTCCAAAGATCATCTCTGCTCAGCAAAAACCACGCATTGTTTCCAATTTTGTATAATGAACGCTTAAAATAGTGTAAATAATTTATATATGGATGTGTAATACGTTGATATTACTTTCTGTTGTATTTAGTTTATGTTAAAACTGTAATATTCGAAAGCAACTCCATTCCTTAGATTATAACGGTGATTGAATGGAAATAAAGCGAAATGTTGGAATCATTTTTGGTGACCATGTTGGCAATTTGGCGATAGATTGAACGGTGGAGAAGTTGATATGCTTTAGTGTCACCTAGTGGGGAGCCGCAACAAAGAAGATATCACAAAAACCATCTCTGCAGAAGAAATACTTATACATTCCAACTTTCATAGTGATCGGTTTAACAGTGTTGGAGTGACGCGCGATTTCATTTCTACAAGCATCTATGTATATATATATATATAGATAGATAGATAGATAGATAGATAGATAGATAGATGTTTAAAAACATAAGAAGTTATGTAATATATGCATGAATAAAATACGGCATCAGGAAGAAGTGATATAATAATGATGATTAACCCTCTAACCGGAACATCCGTCTCTCAGACGGGAAAGATTTTCTTTGATGCCTGTAGATAACGCTGTGGTGTGATCTTTGGGGTGGGCTGCCTTGGCATCTTCAATTTAACTCTACCTGGTGAGAGCATCACGTGGTGGTGCTTGGCGATTTTTTTCAACTCACGATATGTGCGATTTTTCTTATCTATCACTGCCTATCAGCATCTGTTTCCTATAGTTTTGTCGTGTTGGTGTAATTATTTTGCATTACTTTTACATGGATATAAGTAATTTTTAATCAGTTTTTATAAAAATACTAGTCACAATTCTTGTGATAAAAATATATTAATATAGTTTGCCTCATAAAAACTTAAATATTAAAAATTCTACTCAATTTATTGAGCAATAAGGACTTTTAAAACAATTCTTAAAGTAACAAAATTAAAAAAAAAATATGCGTACCCGTCTGTCATAAGGATGTTTCTAAGAGTGGCAAGAAAACTGATGTTCCGGTCAGACGGTTAGTAATGTTGATTATGTTTATATTTTTTGTAAATGATAATAATAATAATTTCGAAAAATCTCTGCATTTTTGTAATACATTTTCTATCAAAATTATTATTAATGTTTGTTTATATAGAGATATTGTACCGTGCTACATAAATTATATATATATACTAAATATTAATAGTATGAAAAAAGGGAAAAGTGTAGTTTTAATTGTAAAACAAGTAATCAGAAACTCATCATTTTAATTATCTGTTTGTAACTGGCTAGTGTATTTAACACTAGATTGCACAAGGAAGTCATTTCGACTGCTTTTTAACTTCAATTAGAAAAAGAATTACATATATAATGCACAATTTCTTAGAACTTCTTAGAATATATTTTTTGTCCAAGTGAAGTAATTTTTTTTACTGTTAGTATTTACTAATAACTTGTTATATGACTGTGAATAATATTAAATATATTAAAAGTTAATTTTTTAAACAAATTTCTTTACACATTAATCATTATTTCACAATGCAGTCATTTTTACTACTTTTGGGCAATACGTATAGGTATATACTAATTTCAGTCTTACTAGTGTTAATCAGGAATTAATATTTCGAAATTTAAATTGGTTGTCAGTTATAGTTCAACTGTTTTGAATTGGTTTTTTTATTACTTTGTCTTTAAGAGACTTGAACAAAAATATATTGATCACTTCTAGGAAATGTATGTTTCATCGGCCTAGTTATCAGAATGTGTAACTCCACAAGAGAACTAAATTTGATATAGGAGGACTACGTGCCAAGCAGTGGTCGCTGTCGAATTGTGTGGAATCCAAGATGTTGATCTAGTGGTAACAAATCGTCAGAAAAATAACTGTAAAAAACTGTTTTGAAATACATTTCAAATAAAAAATATAGGAGTAAATTCAGAGTAACCTATATTAAACAATAATGAATATTAATATAATATAATAAAAAATTATACATAATAATGTTATAATGCAATATATTATTATTATCGTATAATATTTTTTAATAGTAATTAATATATGATATAATATTCATTAAACTATTATATAATAATGCTCATTATATGATTATTGAACATAATAATGCTCATTATATGATTATTATATATAATAATGCTCATTTTATGATTATTATGTATAATGTAATATAATGTAATTATTATAAATAATAATTATTATTGCTTAACTTTAATATATGTTATCTCCATGGAAACCACCACAATTCCACACGATAAAAATGTCAATGTAACCATATTGTAATGTTATCGTCCATCTTGGCGATAACATAAGCAACAAATTGGCGCGTATCACACACTCCGGTATCAAATAAATACCCCAAAAGGATTTCTGATAAACAGGCCGACGATATGTCACCTATTTAGGTTAAGCATTTCTTACAATTTTAATTATTTTTTATCTATTAATAAATTAATTAGTAAAAATATTCAATATTTTTCTACTTTTTACCAATTTTTAGACATTTTTTAACATATATGTACTTTACAAATAATAGTGTTTTTAATTATATAAGAGAGTAACCTGTATATTTCTGGTAATTTTGATGTACAGATGTATCTTGTAATTTAATGTAAAGCGTATTATAGCTCTAACTTTTTTTGAGGACTAAGCGACATGTGGTTCATTTTTACTAGCAAGGTAAGCTATATGAGTCAGTAGTTAGACTTCCGGGACCGTTTCATAATTTATGAAATAATAAGTTAATCATAAGTTTATTTTTCTCATCTTAGTTTTAGTAGATTTTTCTTATAATGTACTAAATAAATAAACAACCACACAAATTTCCTATATTTCTATTTAAAAAGAAACCAAAAAACAACAACTTTGACACAAATATCGGACAAATGTCGGATATCTTAAGGTATGAATAAGGTTTTTTTTCACACCCCAACAATCGGTTATGACATATTTTTAAAATTAGATTATTCAGGATTGTGATGGAAACAGTTACTCAAAAATAATCATATATTAATTATTCTTAGTAAAAGCAATATCCCTCTTATTTGGTTTAAGAATACTCGAGATAGAAACTATTTTCGTTAAAAGTAGAAATCACACAGATGACCATAAATGGCGAAGTGTGTATTATAGATCAAACAAGGTCTTTAAGAATTCATTATTCGTACCTTAAGATAATGTGTGAGTGCGCGCAAAAAATATGTTAGTGATCCCGATAAAAAAGCCGAAGACAAATTTTCAAAGTACATGGTGTTAATTATAGCGCCGAGTTTCAAGTCCAAAATAAAGAAGGAAAGGATCTCGTGTGATTAAAATTCCCGGCCATCTTGACTAGATTCGGAAAAAAGCAAAAAATTTACTAAATGGTAATTAAAACTTACCTCTGAACGCGGACCGGCGTCGAATGAGCGAAAAAAATAAATTAAAATTCCTCTAAAAATTGGTTTTTCGTTTTACCATCGAGTAAGCCTACGCAACTGGTTTCAGTGGGCTGAAAAAAAAAGCGTTGTTGTTATAGAAGTGGCTCAGAAGAAGAATCGCTTTTTTAAATGGGTGAAACCGAAATGAAATGAAATTTAATCAGGAGGATTTCAGCGATGCGTGCTGTAATTTCATTTTCTGTTGCTTGCTATGCAGAGTCAGTTCTTTTCATTCCAGAGTCGTTTTTTTGGGGCAAAGATTGATTTGCTGTATAATTTATATATTTTTTTTTCAAAAATTAATCATTGGCTGACTTGTCCAAAAGTTTCTTCTCCCATTATTTTTGAGATAAATGCAATTATTTGACAAAAAAAAAAATATGTGGGGTTAAATGAGCTATATATAATCAAATTCATTCTAAGTTATTATAAGGGAAAATTGTACTAATATGGAAATAAATTATTTAAGAAGTGTGATAATCTGTGTGATATTAATTCATTATTTTTCTTAAAAAAAGTAGTATTAGATATTTCTGTTTTTAGTGCACACAGTACATTAATTGTATTAATAGTTTTTAGAAGCTTTCATTAATGATGCGTTTGTGAAAGTTTGTTTCAAGTGATAAACAAAATAAATTAAATCAGAATATATTTTAGTCGTTATAAATATATAGGAACTGTTCATGTTTTTAGCAGAAAATCAGCTAAACTTTTAGTTAGAAAATTGTTTTATGAAAATGATGTAATAAATTAATTAGTACGAAACAGAAAACCATTTTTTTTCTTAAAATATGCCAAAGTTAACACATAAATTAGCTTATTTTTATTATATATTTCTACATAGTTTAAACACAGTAGAGCCTGATTTTGTGCGGTCCTTTTTTATACGATTTATTTTTGTCCGATTTGTTTTGTGCGATTTTATTTTTGTACGATATTTTTGTGCGATTATTTTTTTTTATATGCGGTATATGAATTTCAACGGTTTTTGTACGCCTGTAATGTTTTCTATCAATGTACATGCACACCCTTCAAGACTCTGTTCATTGGTTATATACAGTCTCTCGACAATGCACGTTTCATTGCTTTCTTTCAATGCTCGAGCAGCACGCATTGAAAAGACGAAACTTATACAGTGACATTATCAATAATTTGATAGATTATGAAGACGGACATGAAGAACCGTATTTTTTGACAGCGAAAAAAATATATGCTGGGATCCAGCTTTCCGAGAAATCGGAAAAGCATTTTCTTAAAATAGATACTATTCCGAAAGGAGTTTGAAATTCCAAAAAAAGAGCTTCGATCATGCATTTCTGGTTATCGCAACGTTCAAAAGCAACTGACCAAATGACCGTCGTCACAAAAAAATATCACTTACTGTATTGTGCCAAAAAATAAATCAATTGAAATTGTATCTTCAAGTGACGAAAGCAATTTTGAACTAATTCATCGCAGGAAAATGCGTGCTTTCAATTACGATGATTAGCAGGGAATTATGTATGATCATTTTGAAAATTTCTCCGTGTATACAGTGAGAAATTACATGTGGAATTTAATTATTTATTTGGTTTCGAAGTAATTCATTATAAATTTCGCGTTAATAAATGGCATATTTTTTAAGTGCGACTTTTCTTATGCGGTCCCTCTCCACCGTATAAAAAAGTTTTTTGCAGTATGTCGACAAAATTGTTTATTATATGTAAGTATATATGATATTTTTGAATATTTCTTTTATGAAGTTCCTATCTACCGCACAAAATCAGGTTTTACTGTATACATTGAATTAGCATTATAACATCTACATTTTTTTAAAGAAGCATGCTAAAATTATATAAATGTAGAGTATCCGACATTTAAGACAAAAGTTATGAATCAACTATAGATTATATTTTATTGCGAATATTTGTGAAACAAAAAAATCAATTTTGCGTTTCAAAAACTAAAAGCACGCTACTTCAAAAATCAACCACACACATACCTACATTAATCAACCTATTAACTTGCTTTAAAATAAATTTATCAAAGAATGAGTTTTATATACCGCCGTATAACGAGCTCCTACGTTTTCAAGCTGTAATTTTTAATGTTTAAGTATATTCGCCGTAACACGCACTACCTTTTTTACGAAGGTACCTGAAACGTACGTGTGCAATGCTCATATGATTTTAAGTCATTTATTCGAGGTATTATTTGAAGCTTCAGAAAAAAAAAATAATATTCTGTTAGAACTACACCCTTTAATTTCATAAGGAGCGTCTTTTTTTTCAGTAAGCAGTATTCCGATATATATATACAAGTCTAATTATGTTGCTTTCTTTTCTTTTTTTTCCCTTTACTTTTAAAGTTCTCCTTTTATACCCGGCGTATCCTATTTTCTGGGTTAAAAGTGAGAGTTATACGTCAGGTTTTACGGTAATGTAAAATAACTTGAGTTTTGTACAAAAAAAAAGTATTTGGTAAGCTGAATCAACTACAATTTCATTAAAATTTAAAATTGTTTATCAATTACTAATTTAATTAGAGATTTAATTAAAAAATACAAGAAAGTGATTTCAAAACTTTTATAATACTTTTTGCATTTGAGTATACTATTAAAGAAAATATAAAAACCATTTTGAGTTCTAACATTTAACAGTTGCCGTTTAGAAATAGATAATGAAAAATGGAAAACGATGCTTTTCCGTAGTTTCTTCTGAAAAGTACCTCTGCATTTCGCTACATATGTATTTTAAACCAGTGGTCTCCAACCCCCGGTCCGTGGACCAAGTACTACCAGTCCGCACAAGAAACATTAAATTATTTCCATTTTATTTACTGTGGTATATTTTTCACGGGGATGGGCTACTTTTTAATTAAATCACTTTATATTCCTTTTTGGTGTAGCTATATTTTATTTTGAAGACGTTTAAATACACAATTTAATTAAAATTATTAAATCAAAACAGTCTAAAATATAAACAATCAACGTCCTCTCCCCTCAGCGAGCCGCGGTAAAATTAACAAAAGTTGACCAGTCCGCTGCGATAAAAAGTTTAGGGAGCCCTGTTTTAAAAATTTAGCCAATTGTGTTCTTTAATATGCTACTAATATTACTAATCGGTGATGTGTGCATCTACGGATCTGTACTACTTTAAATATATTAACATAATACAAAAATGAAGATTTCTTAGAACATTTAATGTCTAAAGTATGTTATTATATTTATTATGAATCACATATCGTGTATCCTGGAAAATCAACATTTATATTTTTTTATTAAACATTTGAATAATAAATGAATGACATTTATATGGGAGGTTATGCGTAGAATGTTTTATCCTATATTGCTATTCTTAAGTTTTATCAGTAAATACAATGCCTTCCCAACAATACTCATCCGGTATCACAAAAACTCATTTCGTAGATACTCATTGATTCCAGCAAAAATACAATTGAATTTTATGGGATCCTTATTAGGCAGAAACTAAACCTAAATAGCTAAGGTTGTGTGGCAGATGTCAAGAATTGAATAAATATGTATCTTTTAAATTTGATACTTTCTTGTGTAAGGTTCCTTCAGCTGAAAATCATGGAATGCAGCTTAAAAGGATTCTCTTACTTTCTACCCAGTTTGAAAAGGGGTTGTGTGAATGATCAAATGTCTTTTGTCTTACCTATTCAAGGCAGACTTCAAAATTTTAAACCGCATTTAATTGACAAAGGCGACAACTGATTTGGTAACCCCTTTCTCTTTGAAAATTGGGAACTTCAACATTCGTAAGGGGCATCACCTCCATTACTAGATGGGTCTTTAGTGACTTCATGATTGTCTCCAGGGACGTCATAAAACATGGGCCCAGGGCCACGGCTTCATCTCGTTCTCGACTGAGTCTTTATAGGATCAAGATCCGACTAATATTAATGGATAAATATTATTTCCGGTTATATTCTCCAAACTGTGGGAATTTTGGACTACATCTCAATTGGCGACAGTCGCAAGACTGTATTATTATGTGATGTCCATCGTCCATGTATAGGTCTAGATCTACCACCATACATTATTACTCATTAAATCCAAAAGCGGCTGTTGGTTGAGCCAATTTATACGATTTTAAGTCATGCCCATTGGTTTATTTCGGGTTACTGTTTGTACGAGTATATGACAACGTATGCTATGTACTATCTACTTTTAAGGGCCATAGGTGGGGCCTACATTTGTGCCGGGACCAGTGGCGTAACGGAGACTATTAGGGCTCCCATCAAAGTCAGGGTTTAGATCCCATGCCCAAATACGTACGCATTGGGCCCCACCCCCTGCAATGAAAGGGTGTACGTTAAGTCACTGGTAGGGGCCCAGGGCCTCAACAAGTCTTAATATGTCCCTGACTGTGTCCTATGAAATTATAAAAATAAACAGTCAAGAATTTGCAGGTATGGCCTATCAGAAACTGCCATTGCTTTGCTTTGTATATATATCTGCGTTTCAATATTGTAAAAACAAGATTAAACTTCTATTTTAAAATTGATAAAGTATTAATATACGAGAAAACAACTCGGGTTTAGTAAAAATCAAGACATATATAGTACGAATGCATTACAGTTAAAATAATATAAAGTGTACCAAACACAGAGTTTTTAAGTAAAACACACACACAAAGCATCCGACAACATACCAAATCTAATAAATGGGATAAATGTCAGAGTTATTTCAAGAATACCTAGTTAAAACGAATAAAAATATGCACAACATGTCTCGCATTTCTCTACAAGGATCAATCGATCACTAGAAGTATTTTTCCTAAAGCACACAAGAGGCAGATTTCAAGACAAAAGATTAATGGGCTCCGGCACAAAGAAGATTCTGCCTTTCATCGTTTTCATCTTCCGTGACTTCGACAGTCGTACAGCGCACGCGATTCAAGAGAAGCCTTCCTTTGATTTTTGAATAATTATGGAGATATATTCACATTTTTTAAACCTGTGTTAGCAAATTTTAAATACTAAACATTTTGTATCAAATGACTGTTGTAACGCAAATATTATATATGTATATATACCCATAGTTTTCACTTTTTTAGTTAGGTTGTTTATAATAATGCAGTAAAAATAAGGATTTACTCTTAGAACTATAAATAATGAGGCTATTGGAACGTATTACAAAAATGCATTCCAAAAGTTTACGTATATTTCTCTTAGAAAATATACTTTCAGTGAAAGAGAAAAACATGCAGATATATAGAAAAAAGGAGAACAAACTACTGTTGAAAATAAATATTAGAGTTTTCAAAACTCTTGAGTAAAAAAAAAATGAAGTTAAACAATGTTTCAGTGAATAATAGATAATAATATTTAAAAGTGTGCTTCTTTTTTTAGGGGGACATGGTACGATTTGCACAAATTTCTTTACTTTAATGATTTCCAAATTCGTTTTCGTTTCCTCCTATGTGTATATATTACGTAAAACATATTTATGCTCAAAATTTCATAAAAAAGAAAAGCTTAAATTTTTTTATATGATTTCAAAATGCTATTCCTTCTACAAAAATCAACCTACACACATGACATTTGATTAAAAAGTACGTCTATGTGTAACAAAAATTGGTATGAGTTTTGTGATATCATGATTGGTACATGTACAATACATCTTTTTGTGAATGCTTATTGAAGATTCCTAAAAAAATGCATACATTCTAAATTCAATTATTTTTTTTATAAAATAAGTATTGCATTGATTCAAAAATGCATAATAAATTTTGTTACATGTACTATTGGCAATAATTGGGAAATATATTTAAGCATTTAGCACATTAGAAAAAAAGCCGTAGCATTTTAAATGAAGACAAAATAGTTATTTTATTCTGAGATAAGTCAGTTTAAAATTTTGATTTGCCATAGAGATGTGAATAAAAGCGTACTTAAAAGTCATTATAATTCTGCATTTTTAAACTTAAATCTTTCAAATTTTATGACATTATTGTTTAAGTATATAAAGAATATTTTAGGCTAAGAAAAAATTAGACTTGATTTTTCGACCGATTTTCGTCATTTGAATCGTACTGTGTCCCCTTTAAGAAAAAAAATTGCCTTATTGCCATTATATTAAAATAAACTATGAACTACAAGCGGATGAATTCGCAAATTTAACTAAAATGACACTTTCGAATTGATGTATTTCTGTAGAAAATCTAAAACAAAACAATTCGAAATTTCTTCTGCTTAAATGGCAATTTCCCTTCGTTACTCATTTTGACATTTGTACCGTTATGTGAATTCAGAATCCGCTTACTACAACACCATATCAAATCAGAAAGTGTATCCTTGGGTTTCACAATTTCACAAATATATTCGTTTATATTATAAACTACTTTTGAAAATAATAATCTTAAAGTATAAATTTCCAAGGATATTCTAATATACCTGGTACTTAATGTTTTTTTTTAATTCAGAAACCATTAGTTACTGAAACAATTATTACATGTTAAGAAGTACTTATAATTATATTTTCCTTAAATTTTCGATTGCCTGAATGTATTAAAAAAACTGAATTAAATAGTTTATATTGAATAGGTTTGAAAGAAAGAAATCATCAATCACTTCGATATTCTAAATTTTATTATTCACTTATATAAAATAACAAACAAATGATTCATATAGTAAAAGGGTATCAAAAAGAAGGAAGTATTATTCATTAATTACTTATTAAGGATAATAAATGGAACATTGAGGGAACAAAACTATTAATAATTCTAATTATTCTTGTCATAAGCAATAAAATCTAAGAATACTAATAATAAATAGTTATCGAAATTGTAACAAGAGTAATCAGAGTTATTAAAAAAATTATAATAAAAAGTAACAATTATATATATTAACAAATTATTAAAAAAAACGTGCCAATTCTAATAAAAATAAAAACAATCGTAACCACAATCAGCAGTATTAAAAATAATAATTTACAATAATAAATAATAATAACCACAAAAGAATGGGTTTAAAAATAAAATTAGTGTTCTGAAATGAAACATTTTACTAGGTATTAATACTATATATATGTATATATATATATATTTTAAAGTCATGATTGCTGTAAATATCGTGTAGCATACTGTACAATCCGAAGGTTATAATGCTATCCAAGTTCATTCAACATTTACGGAATAAATTGCAAACACAGCTGTCCGATGCATGTGTTCACTGTGCAATTAGAAATGTCTACGAACCACTCTCTGGAATTACAAACTGGCAAATATTTTACTACAAAATGTTTGGGCAAATCACAACATTGCTGCCAACCTATAGTACTGTTCGATGCAATTATAGAAACCCAGAATACTTTTCCCTTTGTTTCTACTGTTGTTATAGCATCAAATCGCACACTGAAGACAGACAATTGCTATTCTCAGAAATGCACATGTATTATGTATTGCAATATTCATTGTAATTTCTTTGGTAATTTATTTCTATAGGGATACTAAATATTGGAAATGAAACAAACAATACTTTATTAAACTTGTTTATGTACTTTGAATTAATATTTTGGCAACTTTCTCAAAGTAAGGCTTGTTAGACATACAAAAGAGAGATTTTAGTGAGAAAATAGATTATATACATATAATATTTTTTCGGTGTGTATTTTTATCTATATATATATAATAAAACTTATAGTGGTATATGATTTGTCATGGCGAGTGGACAATTATACTGTAACAACGAAAGAATAGGGCGTGGCCATTGGAAGTGATTAATAAATGTTAGATACATTTTCTATGTTGGTTGATGTAGCGTATTCACTGTTATTTATGAGGCAGTCTTGTGATTAGTAAATCCGTCCGTTCATTACCTTGAACATGTAGATACACACAAATATATATTGACGGCATAAAAAAAATACACACACTCCAGCTGCAGCCGATTACATAGTTAAGGACAAAGACAGAAGAGAGAGAGAGATCACAAAATATTTTTTTTCTTCTTATGCCCGGCAGTAAAGACCGCGTGACTCCTTTGTAAGAAGAGTTTTGATTGGTTAAAATGGGTGGGAGAAAAATTTGTGAGGTAATACAAGTTTATTAAGATTAGGAAAAAGAATTAATTTTGAACTTAAGTATTAAAAGCTTATTTAAATATTATTAAAAAGATTTAAAATTAAAAGGATCACATTCGAAAAACACATAGACAGTAATATATATATATATATATATATATAATATATATAATATAATATACATTATATTGAATAAAATTCGCATTTATATTTCATAAGGAATGCACCATCAAAATATGAACAAAAAATATTCAGAACGTACCAATTGCGAATTTTTGATTTTTAATTTTTTAATTCCTTCTTTAAGTTTACTTTGTCAGGTTTTCTATCGTTTCTAGTTTTTCTACACACCCATTCCCAGCTTCAGTAATCATTTTAAGCTTAATTAAAATGAGTTGCAATGAATTCATTTTTCTGGTTTAACACTAGATTGCCCAAGGAAGTCATTTTGACTGCTTTTTGGTTTCAATTAGAAAAACAATGATGTACATAATGGCACAATTTCTTAGACTTTTTTAGAGTATATTTGTTTTCCGAGTGAAGTAAATTTCTTTTAATGTCAATATTTACTAATAACTTGTTATATGACTTTAAATATAATAAATCATATTAAAAGTTAATTTTAAAGAAATGTATTTACACATCAGTTATTTTTTCACAATGCTGTCATTTTGACTGCTTTTGGGCAATATAGCTGTATACTAATTTTCAGTCTTTCTAGTGTTAATGTATAATTTTATTCTTAGATGCATGTGACTGGAGAGATAAACACTTTAAGCAGTGGAACTTTTAAAAAAAATATAGGACTTCGATCTCTATTTCAATTCTTTTTCTGATTTAGACTGGGCAGTTCCTATATTAAATCCTAGTTTCATAACTTACTCAGACACGACTAGCATTGTTTTAGCATTTTTCGAAATATAATTTACTTATTTTGCTTATTTCAAACTAAGATTATTTTTTACCACTTAAGTAGAAAATGTTTAAACTTCCAGTTATATGCAATGCATTTCTTTAATTCTTACTTGTCTCAAATAAGTTCTGAGTTGAGAAACATTCAACAAGTTTGAAAACGTCCTCAAGCTATACAATTGTCTTAAAGAATACACCAAATGGACATTTGCAATTTTTAACGCATCTGTAAAAATTTGTATTAGCGTTAATGACTGAAAGTGAAGTAAAATATACGCGAGGAAGCGTTAATTATGTAATAAAGATAACGTTATGTAACTTTTGAAACAGAATTATATAATATTTCACCGTAAAACTAGGTAGAGAATGGCTTCAATAAACCTCGTTCTGAGTTCCAATCAAATATAAGATCCCTCATTTCTGAGATATCGAATGCAAATTCCTGAGGGGGCCGCATATTACATTTTTTGCTCAAGCTATATTATGACCGTTTCTATACAACTCCTTGTTATTCGAAAGAACCTTAATTTTTTAAACTAGTAGTCTTTCAAATTCTTTGATTCCCGATGGTCATTTCAAAATTAAATATTTTCTAGGCAACTGAAGGATATATTGGCTTTTTGTAATAAGATGCCCAAAGGTATTAAATTGTAGACATATTGCAATTCATCTTTTATTCCAATCTGTGTTTAAAAATTCATATTTTTTTTTCTAAAGGAACATTCCATTTTTCAACTTCTCTATGGCTTTAAAGTTAAAGAAACATTATCTATCCTCTGGTGGAAAAATAATTTGATAACACCGAGTATAATTTTTTTTATCGTTTAGTAACTCACTGAGGCCCAGTGGACAAGTGGTGGCGTATCACGGATTTGACGTCACATATCCAGGATTTAAATTCTGGGCTCTGCAAGGTAAACTCAGCCTTTTTCTTCAGTGGGTCGGTAAATAAGTACCAAGCTTACTTGAGAACTAAACACTGTTGGTTTCGTGTCAGACTGTCTACCTGACCGGAACATCTGGTCATACACCTCAGTGTCCAAGGTCATGAAAAATAAGCTCGGCACAGTAGGTCTTGCCTCTCTGTGCTATTGCACCGAAGAGTTTAGTTTAATTTCTAGTAACTCAATAACTTACACGCAGAACCATAAAACATTAAGTTTAATTTAATTTGAGTATAAGAAAAAGTATATACGAGAAAGAAAATTATGTTTTAAAAGTTAACTAATTTTATTTAATGAATTAGTTAATACCCTGAGGTCCAGTGGCTGAGTAGTAGCGTATCGCACTTCCGCACCCCATGTCCGAGTTTCTATCTTCGTGACATGTGGGTACTCTAAACAGCCATCGAGCCGCAAGTCCTCTCGTGAGGTTGGTGGAAGGCGATGAGAGGTAGGAGACCCCTGACCCTCCCCCAAGGTATTCTCCCTCAAAATTGGGTTGGAACCGAGCTAAATGGTACTATCACAAGTATGATGCTCAAAGCTACGGCCAACGACAATTGTACATCTAGCCCATTGTCATGTTGAATTTCGTAGACCTCTATCTAACAACATCAGACAGTTGGCATTAGCAACAAAAACAACACACCTTAGAGCTGGGAAAGGTTGACTCAGCCTTTCATCCCTTCAGTAGGTCGATGAAAGAATACCAAGCTTTCTTGAGGACTAAACCCTGAGGGTTTAGCTTAAGACTAACCGCTTGATTGGGACATCTGCTCATGTGCCTCCCCGCCCAACGGTCTGGTATACTGAGATGGGCACAGTAGGCCTTGTTCTTCATGGGCTGTAGCAACACTGAGTTTAGTTCAATTAGTTAATACCCTATTTCAGTTATAATTTTGGAATTTTAATTATATAGGTGTTTGCAACTCTGTTGAACAGTGTACCATTTAAGGTATCCGACTACATTCGGAAAAGTGATTTTAAAAAAGCGCATAAATGGATAATTTTAAAGATATTTAGTTTTACTTAGATTAGAAAACGTATATACGATTGTTTTAAGAATATTATTACAATAAAAATGTATTTAAGTACAGTATTTTGAAAAAAAAAAGAACATAGAATGACCAATTTTCAAAAAATTCTCCTTTTATGAAAAATGCTTCTATAATAATAATGTTTTGCTTCAGAGAGTCTGAACTAGGATTTTTGAAAAATTCACATTAGTTTCAGTGTTAACACCAACTGAAATAAATATAAGAATTTTTTTCTTAAAATTTATCTCCTCTGTTGTAATAAAATGTGGATAAATTCACTTCTAAGTTTTATTTTTCAAAAATTCTAGTTCAGCCTCTGTACAGAACTCTGGGCTATATACAAGCAAAATATTATTATAATAGAAGCATTTTTCATAAAAGGTGAATATTTTGAAAGTGGGTCATTCTATGTTCATTTTTTATCAAAATACTGTACTTAAATAATTTTTTATTGTAATAATATTCTTAAAACAATCGTATATGCGTTTTCTAATCTAAGTGACACTAAATATCATAAATATTATCCATTTATTCGCATTTGCAAAATCACGATTCCGAACGTTGTCGAATATCTTAAAAAGTCATTCTTTATTTTCACTTCTATTTTAAGTCATTCATGAACGTTATAGTATCTGTCTAGGTGTAATTTTAAATCCTAGTAAATCTAAATACCTGCTTTGTAAAAGGTGCTGGTGAGCGCAAAATTTGTCGAGGAATAATCTATTTACGTTGGTTTAGTATGGAAGTTAACTGATATTAAAAACGCACTACTGAAATACGTCATTAATAACTTTCATGTAGCTTCTTAGTGATATTAATGAATAATATATCTATTTTATTTTTTATATTTGTTTAAAATAAATAATCAATCATGTAAATTTTACAATTATGTTCAATGCTTATATTTTAAGTTGTTAAAACAAGTTCCCTTCTCTTATGTGTTGCTTAAAACTATATTAAAATTTCTTTAACAACCTAGAAGTCTGATAAAATTTCAACTTTAAGCGTTAATACAATTTCTTATTCAGGTTAGAAATTTATATAAAATAATAGTACTATATATACTTAATCTTAAAAAGAATACAAATCAAAATTTTTTATTAACGGATTTAATAAGATAAAATATTTCAGAATTGACAGAAAAAAAAGTAATGCTATTATTCAGGATCTCTGTCTAGTATTTTTTCGAATATATATATATATATATATATATTATTATTATTATTATTATTTTTATTATTTATTTATTTATTTATATTTATTATTTTGGAGAAGTAATACATCAATTATATATTTGTTTGAAATACTAGTATTTGTAGATATTAGAAAAAATGAAGAATTATAGTATCACTTTTATCATTCTTAACACACGTAATGTTCATCTTACACTGTTCAGTTCACTTAGAAAGGATACATTTTTTTCTTTTACGTCACATCCAGCTGTTAAACACATTAGAGACTTCATCTTAAGATTTTTTTAAATATGTTTTTTTAAACAGTAATAGAAAAAAATTCTCTTTTTTGTTTTAAGTGAATTATTTTACAATTATTAAGTTTTAAACTTTTGTTTTCCATAAATAAATTTGACTAATTTATTTAAATCATAGAAATTACGTCTATGAGTTTTTTGGAAATATTTCATCTATAATATAACAGTATGGACTTCTTGTTCATTTACATCTCGCTTAAGATGGTCTACATTGACCAAAAATCTCAAAACAACATATCAGCTGAAACCTTACTCTCCAAACTACGACACCTCGATTACTTGAGAATTTTAACAGTTTTATCGACCATCAAATCATCTACACAAGCATATTTAAAGGCATCAAGACTTAAACTCTAGACTCGTTCACAACAATCCAGAAAAGACCTCTAACCATACAAATACTTTAAAAAATCAAGTCTTTCCTAGTATTTTATTCTTAGTGAAATATTTTATGATGATTGATTTTACAGCATTTGATCATGCCAAAACTTTCAAAAATCCGTAAACACAGTTTGGTTTATATCATGGAAATCAAATCACATTATTTTTGGAACTCTCCCATGACGAGACATAAATAAAGAATACACACTCCTCTTTGAAATAGAATCAGTAAGCGATTCAAATAGAAAAATATATACAAATTTAAGACAAAGGAATTTCATGAATAATGGAAACTGAGAAGATACCATCAACCAAATAGTATTTTTCTACCCACGTAGATTTTACCCAACACAAAAATCAGTAATATATATATATATAGTATATAATAAAATTAACTGAAATATAATAGTTGTCTGGTTGAATCATCAATTCTTAATCATTTAATAAAATTTGAAATATTTAAAAAGATAATTTTTAAATTCATAAATTGAAATAAAATATACAGATGTATTTAAATAAATCACTTTAAGTGGTTTTAAGAATGATAGAAAACCAAAAAAAAAAAAGTCAAAATTTTAACTTCTACGAAAAATGTGTGAAAAACATATATTAATTTTTTTAAAAGAAAGAATGTCATGTTTTACTTTAAATCAGTGTATAATATCAACAAAAGTCGATTGCAAAATGCAAATTGCAATTGTGCATTTCGAACGATTTTTTTTTGGAAGAAATGATAAGCCCACACAACCTTATGGCCTCTACAAAAACTCATTAAATACTAAATGAAACTTTGACATTATAAAATGCTAAAATTATTTTAAAAATAAGAATAAACGTTCAATGTGAAAACGTAATTATTTTAATTTAATTTGGAGAAAAAATTCTTTTAGTGGGTTTATCATCATTCTAAAAAAAATTAAAAATGTCCTTTTGCATTGATTAAAATCTCAGTTTAATAAATCAGGAGAAAATAAATATATTGATTAATGAAACTAATTCTTCAAACTAATGCAAATGATTAATAATAGTAATTATAAATATAAACTAAAATTATTTCTTACTCGGAAAGAAATATTCGATCCTTAAAAAATTCACTCTGTGCTGGAGCTTTACAAAGAAAACAGATAATTGTAATGACAATTTTTTATACGTTTCCTTAAGTTAAACTCTATTTTTAATGTATATGGTAATCGGAATATCGATACAACGTCTTTGAAAACTCAAAATCATTTTCACATCATCGCATTATGCTTAAAACATTTTTTAGCAGTGGTATTTGTATAATAATTTTAATTTCACATATTTTCAATACATGTTAAAAAATACTTTACTAAACACAAAATATATAGATGTTTCCAAAAACTTGGTTAGTTAATATTTCTTTTAGGAAAAAAAAAATAATTTTTTTTTTTTGCTGAACATATAAATATTTTTCCATTCATATTTTGCGTTTTAACAATATAAACACGACTCAAATATCTTTCAACTTTTTTTTTTTGTATACATTAAGTGTATTCACATTTGAGTTATAAAAAAAATAAACATTCTCTTTTTGTAAAGAATTAAATATTAAAATATTAAAGAATAAAATATTTTGTCAAGTCGTGTTAAAATTAAAATGTTTGATATATTTGTTTTACTCATATATATTTTTTTTACATAAAATGTAATTTGTAGGTATATTAAACATAAACGAGCTCATTCTCTAACTGTTCTTTGATAAGATTAAGGGTTTACAGGACTCTTAACAGATATCCGTGCACTCGAAAAATACATCCTTCTTCAAACCAATGTAACTTAACAATAAAACGAAACAATAATTTGAAATTTTTACCACAAGATAAACATACATATATATATATATACATTATTTCGCAATATTCCAGAGCATTTGGGAAGAAATTTAAAAAATTATAAAAAAAAATTGGACAATTTTTCAAAAATATGAAAATTAGTATTTTACACCGCGCAGGATTCTGAAGTACGAAATTGATCAAAATTTACAAAATTAATTTTATACTTGGTATAAAAATGATCACTTTTGAAGTTATACACACTTTTAAGGAATTTAGAGAAAACAAAATATTTTTTAAGTACAATAATAACGAAAATTTAAAAATTTTTAGAAAAAAATTGATTAAAATTAAAATAAAGAAGATTCTATTAACTATTTTTTTTTTGAAAATTGATGTTTATGTTATGAAGAGCCTTATTTTGAACACGTTTATAAAATTTCAAATTGATACCATAAATAGTTTCTGAGGAATCCTGAGTGGAAGCTAAAATTTTTTGTTTTGCGAAAAATGAAGTTAAAAATAAGAAAGAAATAGAGTTTTCGTTTAAGTTTCACTACTTATTTCTCAATAACTTCGGAAGTTTTCATAGTATCAACACAATTGTGGTACCAAAATGCTCAGAAATATTGAGGCTGTAATATATAATTTTTTTCAAATAATTGAAAAATTTTCAATTTAAGAGTCCTATGAGCCCTTAAAAAATAAACTTTCAATTTTTCTGGACACTATATGTAAATTTAAGAAAAATGTATTTTATTTGGCATGAAACTATATAAATATTTATACAATTTTATGTTCTGCATATAACCACCACTATGAAACGACGGTATATATAATAACATGTACTCACAGCACTAACAATGGTTTCCAGATCTTCACCGAGATAGCTCTTGTTATAATACCATCCATGTGCATCACACGTGAACCTAGTACTGGCAGTACTATTCCACCGAAAATTCAGTCCTGACTCTTGATGTACAGCTTGAGAGTACACCGTCCGGTTCAGAGTACACTGACTGTACAACATCTCCCAATCCCTGTACTCACGTGCAAGGTACAACCTTATCTTCATATACAGGTGACTACTGGCATTGGCTATTGCGTCCAGTTCCGGGACTTTGCACCAATAGTCAGGGGTCCAGCTCATTAACAGTTGACTGTAACCGTGAGAGCCGAAGGGAAGCTGGGCCGGTAATAGGACCAGCCACAACAAGAAGTGTTGATACCTTCCGTTGGACCCAGCGTTGGGCAGCACTTCATCGAAAGGCATCTCTCCGGCAACTGCCGGATTGTGTCTTCCGGACTGAGGAGCACACACGTGGGGGTGAGGCGCCACCTGGAAAGCATCCCTCTGTCCGGGAAATTTCTCTCGGAAGAGGGTTTGCCGGATAACGAGGTTAGTGGGAAAGCTGTTGAGCAGGAGCTGCCGGACATGCAGTTAACTTAGGTGGGATTATCCATGGATTAGGTGGTGGTAACTGGATTCGTGGGGAAAAAAATGTCGAGCTAGTTGCGAATGGAGAGTAGAAAATTGGATGAGGTAAAGATCGAATTTCGTTTATGTGTGGTAAGAAGGAGAGATTAAAATGAGATTATTGAGAATGAGAAAATTAAGTTATTTTTATGCACCGAAGTAGGGTTCTATGCATTTTTATTTTCAAGTTTGGGTTATTATTTTGATGAATATTTTAAGCAGATGCTTGCAAAATTAATCTCTTTAAATAACGTAAAATTTTGTTTTTAAGAAATATAATTGTATACTTTTATTGAACCTATTTTTAACGTATTTTTACTGCATTATTTAAACATATAAAATGATTACTGTATTCGGTCAAATATATATCAGTTATAAAAATGTATTTTTAATGTAAAGTAATTTTGAAAGAGGAAACGGAATATATATATTTTTTATTTCTAATGACAGATTATGAACAGTTATTGACAGAGTTCATCAATCTACCTAGTACATTCACCGAAAGCTGGTGTATCTTTTTAGTACATCGCCATATTGGCAGATACCAATAGCCGTGGGTAATTTTGACACCCAGTTTCCTCCCTAGAGGGAGGCACCTGAGATCCGACACAGCGAACATGTACTAGGATTTCATTTTGGCTACAGCACCCCCTAGGGATCTTTTACATGCCTTATTAGAGATTTAAATTGATGTCTCATATTTATATATGATAGAATGAAGGAAGAGCTATTTGAAATCTTATTAAATTATACAACATTTCTAAAATAATTTATTTGTATAAAAAAATCATTTTTTTTAAAAATTGCAGTATAATCAAATAAAAATTTTAATTTTATTAAAGTTTCATTTTAATACTGTAATGTTTTAACCGAAAAATATTTTACTGTATCGGATTTTGAATTTTGAATTGCTCTCTCATAAGCTATTAATTGAGTTTTATTTGTTAAAGTAAATTATTTTTTATGGTATCAATTGTATTAATCAATATGTTACTTGAAACAAATTCTCAAAATTTTAAAAATCCATACGTGTCAAACGATATTGGTCAGCCAAACGTCATTTTATGATAATGTAGCGGTGTTGGCATCAGCTTTTGAAATACATAATACTCAGGGCCAGTGTGTCGCGTGAGTGAGGTAGTGAATATTAACGACGCGCTATTAAGCAACATGGGTACATTTGGCGAGTGACCTCGTCATTTTGAGCCATGGTCAAGTGACGAGGACGACACCTGAAATAGCACCCCCTCTCCTAACTACCACACCGCACCAACGATTGGACGTTTGAGCTTTCAACAGATTCGACATGCGTCGCTCCTCTACAGGGACCCGAGTGTCAAAGGCTCGAGTCCTGGTGCTGCTGAAGGCATGCCATGAAGATGTGGCTAATGCACGTCAAACCTGTCGCGCTTAAGTGAGCGAGAGTAATATTTAATTTACCTTACAAAGCTGCACGAGGGTTATTGACGATAGACTTCGTAATTTTGAACATTCATGATGTGACGAGGACATCACCTGACCTAGAACCCCCTTCTCCTAACTGCTACATCTGACCAACTGGATTACTTTTGAGCCTCAACATATTTAACGTGCACCAGTCCCGTCTGCACAGCAGGGTTTTAACTGTACTATGCTTGAACTCATGACTTCCCTGCAGCGAGCAGTGGTCAAGGTATCGGATCGCGACTGGCTTGTTACGAGTTCGAGTCCAGTACCACTAAAGACCGGCCGTGTAGGGAAGCGATGCACGTTAAATCTGTCTAGATCTCAAACATCATTCCGTTGGTGTGGTGTGGTAGTTATGAGAGTGGCTAACAGCTCAGGTGTCATCCTTGCAACTTGAACATGGTTCAAAATTACGAGGTCCGTCACCAGAAGCCCTCGTGTAGCTGAACAGTGCGACGTTAATATTCACTCAGTCACTCCACGATTCAGTTGCCTTGACCACTAGGTTACTACAACCACCTTTTGAGCTCTAAGTCCACCCGTTGGCATGGTAATAGTTTAAAAAAGAAGTGTCAACTCAGGTGTCGTCCTCGTACGATGTAATTACGGTGTCCGCCACCAATAGCCCTCGTGTTGCTTCGTATTGCGACGTTAAAGTATCTATAAATCACTCACGGGAATATGTAAAACTGCAATGATCTGGACTATATAAAAATATACGCTACTCTGTAGTGCATAAAATTATATCAAACTGAAATTCTTGAAGCTTTTACATCCAGCTGAAGAACTCGATTACATCAAATATAAAATACATAAAATTACATCAAGTTAGAAAACCAAGTTACTTTGAACTACATAAAGTTATGTCAAAGGAGAAACAGTAAAAAACATATCGCGAGCTAGAAAACCAATTACATTAACCAAGGGTACATAAAATTACATTACACTGGATTGCATACAATTTATTAATAAGCAAATACATACATAAAAATTATTTGAATTCGGCAGAAATCATAGTTTTTTGAATGATTTATGTACTTCTTATGTTCAGTTCTGTTCCCCTTTAAAATAAATAATAATAATATTTTAAATTAACAAAGAATAAATTAAGTCAAAAGGCTGTCATATATTATGAGAAAAATGAAACGCATTTTATTATGAATGAAATATGTGTTTTACGTAGCTTTTACTTAAAGATATTAAAGTAAATCTTAGATATTTACATTTAAACTTATTTTTTAAAAATACGTGACAATATGCTAGTGATTAAATTGTACCAACTGTCTTAAGAAGTTATAACAATAAATTATTTCATTTTTACTGAAACAAATGTAAGGTGGCATGGCACAATTTATAAGAAAATATTTATTTTTTATTTTTTACAAATGTTTGCTTTTAATCTATGTATATATATATTGCGTTAAAAAAAGTTCTTGCGCTCAAAATACCACAAAACACTATACAGTTAGTTTTTTAAAGGAAATTTAAAATTTCAGCTAGGATTTTTTATATAAAATGCTACCCTTCCTACTATAAATAACGCGCACACATGAAATTTGATTTACAAGTATGTCGAGCTATGTAAATCAAAATTTAGTATGTATTTTCTGCTAAATTAATTGGCATTCATACAATATTTCTTTTTATGAATGTTTATTGAAAACCTCTGTAAAAAAAATATGCACATTTCATAACCACGATGGTAGTTAATAACAATTTTATAAAGAAGTGTTTCTTAAATTCTTATAAGATAAAACTTCCATTCAGTTGTAATTTTAAAAGTTTTGCAAGGCAGGAAAAATGTGTGTGCAACATAAAGACCCATTTCTGAGATTGATGGAATTTGCTCTTCTCAGTCAGAGCTCTAGAATGGTCTCCGAACAATTGAAAATAATACTCGTCGTTCGATGGGAATTACACGATGATGGATCGATGTGTCCTGAGGCCTCAGCATCAAACAAAAAGATGTAAAGAAAAATATTTTACTTTTCAACCTCACTCACGTATCGTAATAACATAAAGCAGTTCTTTAAAAAAAAACCCGATAGCAATGGCAAACAAAACAAGTAATAAAAAAAATTCAAGTCAATTACTACTTAGTTCAACAAAGAAAGATTTTATTTTAGCTACTTTTTACTAAATTGGTACAATTAATATAAATATGTATATACATATGACAGTATCACAACATTTAGTGGTAAATAATTTTTATTAACCATCATTAAAGTATCGTATTGTGTCATCCAAAACAATCGTGTATAAAAAATTTCAGTTCAACACTGAATGCTTTAAAACGTGAGAAAAAAAATCTTTTAAAGTTTTGACACAAGTCGCTAAAAATGAAACCAAAATGGCTTTATCTGTAATTCTTTAAATCATAGGTTTCAGTTAATTAATTTTAAATAATTATAGTTAAATTATCGTAATTTTTTGCCAAAAAATAGTGTATATAAAATTTCAGCTCAATTGAGCGCTTTAAAATGTATTTTAGAAACGATTGAAAATTCCACCAAGATAAGTGTATAAAGAATGTGAACTAATAGTAGAAATTGAAAAAAGCAATATACAACTTGTTAAGAATTCATAATTAGGCTGGATAAAATTAGATTCTCTGTTAATTGCTTAGAGCAGGGATGGCGAACCTTTATGGATCAACGTGCCATTTTTTCTAAAGAAATGCTTAGTGAGGTATAGACGTGCAGTCGAATAATTTTGACTTGTGAATATTCGGAAAATAATAAAACTAAATACTAACAACACACACAAAACAAAAAACACACATTACGTACTTTATAGTAGTAAATGTTTGTTATTCATGCAATTCAAATTATATAAAGTAATATTAGCTTGATATCTGCTGTTGCAGATTAGATGACAAATAACTTATATTCGGATTGTAAGATGGTACTTTAAGCAGAATGCGTACTGAATTGGAGTCCTCTGCCAATTGTTTTCTAAGCGAGTCTAACGTTATTCATCCCTGAAAATAATGACTCGTAGGCATAGGTAGTTGAAAGTACGATTAAAATAGCATGAGCCTGCCTCTTCAAACAGTTAAACGTATCTGGAATCGAATTTAATGTTTCCAAAATTTCGTCAATAGCATTTTTATTTATATTGATTGTTATAATCTTTCTGTTTAATCAATTCTAACTTTTTCCTTGTTTCAACAAAGTTTTGAACCCATATTGAACTAGACTAGAAATCAATAAGTTATGTTTCAAATTCTTCAATATCCATCCAATCGAATTGCAAGTTCAGTTTATCAAATGTCACATTAGGGTACGTAATAAACTTGAACGTTTCTGATAATTCGTTGAACTGAGAAAATCTCACTGAAAATTCCTTGACTGAAGAATCAATCACGGCTGATCTTTTTGATCAGTGGCGGGCACAAAACATTGTGCCACGTGCCATCAATGGCACGCGTGCCAATGGTTCGTCAACCCTGGCTTAGAGTGAGTGGTATATTAACTTCGCACTATAAAGCTATATGCGGTGGACCACATAATTTTGAACCTGGATCAAATAACCATTACGACACCTGAACAAGCACCCCTCTCCTAACTACCACACCACACCAACGGGATGACAATGAGCCTCGACAGATTTTACGTATTTATACCTCTCTACACGGTGGGTCTTAAATGGCACCACGATTGGAAACCGTGACATTCAGGTCACGATTTTTTGACCATAACACTTTAAGCTACTACAACCGTTGTTGGCATCAAAGGAAATAACTCTAACGCTGTTAATAAATACTGTAATTCACAATTATATTAGTTAATTTTTAAAACAGATTTTTTTTCATATGAAATCTCACTTTTTATAACTTAGTAAGCAGGTACTTACCTTAACAGCTTACAGTCAAAATTTCAGTTACATTTATCAACATTTCAACATATATTTGCAAAAAAATCTTTTAGGCTGGTTTATTGTTTATATTTTAGCACTCAGATGCAGCACGAGGACTGTTATCAACGAAGTTGGAAATTTTTAGTTGTGACCAAAAAACGAGAATTTACCCTGGAATTCAAACTTCAAACGAGTCCAGGATTACATGAAGATTAAGTGTCAACAGACTTAACATTTCAAAATTGCAATATGTCAACAATAACCTTCATGCAGGTTCAAAAAGTGATTACGAGTTAGTGAATATTAACGTCGTCCTGTCCAGCTGCACGAGGGCTTTTGGCGACGGACCTCGTCATTTTGAACCATGGTCAAGTGACGAGGTCAACACTTAAGCTGCTATCCCCTCTTTTAACTGCCACACCATAACAAAGGGAGGACGTTTGAGCTCTCGACCGATTTAACGACATTGCTCCCCTACACGGCGGATCGTTAACGGTACTGGGATCGAATTCATGACATGCCGGCCATGATCCTATACCTTGACCATTCGGCTCGTGTGGCCTAAAAAAAAGTGTTTGCAATAAAAACTAAATCTTTGGACTCCATTATTTTATGTATGATTGAGGGAATTGAGATATTTAATCCTCAAAATCAAGATTTAAAGAATGGCAATCAATGAGCGCGGTATTTCACAAACATTGCTTCAAAAGTGTTCCTAATGATGAAATAATACCGATTAATAACTTAAAAAAAGGAACATAATGTTCAAGATTTAAATTTTACAAATGTAACTTAATTTGTCTTGTTTAGTATAGTCGATGCATGCATTTAAATTTATGCCCGCTTGAGAAGGTATAACTAAAAACATTTATTACTAATTGATCAACGCACGAAATACACATTTTCTGATAAAATCAAATTTTAGCAAGTATTTATTTCACATATATTACTGTTGAAATATTACATAGATCGCTGTTATATGGAAGTGTAAATCCGAGACTGTATAACAAATATTTGCTGAAAATTATGACTATGACAATGAAAAGCAAATTACGTGATATGGACTTGAATCTATGTAATGATTTACTTTTCTTAATTTCAGATGCCAGCGCCAATTTTTCTTTCTCGTCTTTTCTAGCTTTGCTTCCAGTAGGAGCGTAAATTATCAAATTATTGTCATCCAAAATTAATCGCATTATCTGACTGAGAATATTTAGGCAAGCGTAAATGATAGATTCCATTAAATTACCTCTTGCAGGCGATTATAATACGCAGAAGAATAGCGCCATGGCAATGTGGAAAAGAACACGGACTCACTCACAAACGAGCCTTTGTGAAAGGGATAAAATGTTTGAGAACAATTGCGGCGGAACAGAAGTTCATTAGGTAAGCAAACAGCCGAATCTAACGAGACGTAATTGTCTCTAATTAACTGGATTAAACTAAGAAAAATTCAAAAGTGGCTATCTCTGGTGGCAGGGCCTGGGCTTCCACACAGTAATCAGGCTTAGATTCGGGGATTTTGTCATTAGTCTTCTCATAGGAAGGAGAAAAGTTCTAAAATAAGAATGTGTTCATTTATAAACGTTAGTACACAAGCATTAGCGTCGAAAAAGCCTTTTTTTTGTCGTAAAGTTAACTAAATGGAGAGTTTTGAATAGGAAGGAAGGAGCCTTCCACCAAGAGGAAACTATGTACATTATCAAAGATTGTATTTATCTCAGGATTTTTAATATTAGCCTTCTTTGCATATTTAATGATTACATCAAAGATAAATAAACCATTTAGATTAATTAGTATGGTCAGAGCATCAAAACGATGCAAATACTTCATAAATACTTATGTGTGAGATTTATAATTAACTGAAAAAAAAGTAATGAAATAGTACATCAGAAGTCTAATTCAAAGGAAAATAACCCTCTGACAAAAAGTGAAATAAATCAAATTACAAATTCCGGCTGGTAGCTAAAGGCAACAAAAGGACCTAGTATAAGCCTGTATCTTGCCCCGTTGACTGATTGTTTGGTCATATTTAGTATCTGCATAAGGCCTTTTTGTCACTGACCTCATATAAATTTGAAGTTCGGTTAAGTAACGAGGACTATGCATGAACTATATAGTATTCTTTTTCATAAACATCCTTTCAACGCCAACATGAAAATATTTATCCCCCACAAATTTAATGCGCACAGACTCTACAACGTGCTGGATATTTGTTTAGTAATACCAGACCTCGAATACATTTTCCTTTGATTGAGATTCTTGTTTTAAGGTACCATTGCATCTATAAATACCTTTAAACATAGTAATTTGGTAGAAGGACTGGAGGAAGACACATGCATCTTACTTTGCACATAATCCAACTTTCTTAGCATGGAAACCAAAAACACTACATATTTTGCAAGAAAAAAAATTATATATTGATACACATCTTCAAAAAACTAAATATATCATATAACTTGTTACATATGTGGCCATCGTCAAGAGTTTCTGACTGACGATGTCTTCGTAACGCTGCTAACTATTTGTATTTAACGTGGTGTGCCTCAATGGGCTAAAATGTATGAGATGTTGAATTTGGTTAAGGGCAGCGCCAGCTGTGGTGTCGTCCTTATGCCTTTGGTCAAAATTACAAGTTAACTGGCAATGCAATTTATTCATAGGTTAACAGAGTACGAAGTCCGTCATCAGTAGCCCACGCACACACACTAATGTGAAAATGCACTAAGACAACGTGAATCACTGGTAGATGTAAAATAAGGTGGTACATTCTTATTCTCACACTGACCTTTGGATAGTGTCTGGATGAATGATTGTTTATTAACGTCGCACTGTAAGACAATCAGATGACTATTGGCAACAAACCTCATAGATTTGACCAGGATGGCACCTGAACTAACACCTCACTTTCCTAACTATAACTACAATACCAAGCCAACGGTAGAACCTTAAGCCGTGATTGATTTAATAAGCCTAAGCTCCTCTACACGGTGAGTATTCAGTGGCGCTACAGCAAACATTCACGGTATTCCAGCCACAAGTGAGTCTCCATAAGCCTAATGCTTTCTTTGGCCAATAGAGTGGTGTTTAAATCGTTAAATATTGAGTTCAATGCAACTCTGACAGTCGTGTGTGTATCACTTAACTGTCTTTAGTAAATATTGATTGCTTTTTTTTTTTGTATTTAATAACAGCGAGTAAAAAGTGTTAGAAAGAGGAATATATGTAAGCATACATATGATTAGTTGTGTCATCAATGAATACTACAAAGCGATGGGTATATCAAAAAGGGAAGAATGTACAAGTAATGTTTTTAATGAAAACATCAAAACACACACACACACACACACAGATTATCAAAATGAATAGACAAATATTATATGACACACACACATTAGGTATATATATATATATATCCAACCACTTTTAAACTATTTTTTTACTAAAATAAAATGTTTTTAATTTTTTTTTTTTTTTATTTATTTATAAATTTTTAAATGATTGTTTTTTTTAAGTCATTAAAAATGTATAGTAATTTAACAAATATATGAATGTTTAAAAATTAAACTTTCATTCATAAACATTTCTTTTTTTTTTTTGTCAAATTTGGTCTGCTTATGTAAATTTCAATTTTCTTATTTAAAGCTCACTATTTTTTCCCTCACTTTGATATTAAAAAAATTTTTTCGGCACAAGCTTTAGCTTTTCTTTTCTAATATAGTTGACTAAATAAATCTGAAAAAAACAAAAATTTCCCATATCTTAGATTAAAATAAACAAATAAATGCTTTTTTCGCACATAGTCGAATAAATTAAACCTTAGGCACAGAGCCAAAAGCAAAATTAGTAAGCCACTATGTTATTGTTTATTTAACTGTTGCATTCATTTTTAATTCAAAGTAAACTCTGTAAAATGGCTTATTAAATTCCGCGTTAGCTTTCCTGAATGTTTGCATTTATAATTTAGGAGGATAATACTATCTTTGAAATAATTATAAGGTCAAAGTCTTAGAATTTAATTAATTTAATTTAATCCAGCAGATGAGAAGACATACACTCGCACTCTCCATACTAACAACTAAATTTAGACCTCGTCTTTATCTGAAATAATTAATTAACAAATTCCTCAGCTTGAGAAGAATAAATCTAAGACTCGGCTAGAACAAACAGATTAATAATCAACTTAACAGAAGTGGGAAGTAAATGTAAGATGTAACTATAAATTAATTCATGTGTGTGATCTAACCATTTATCCTAAAGCCCGACCAAGTTAAACCCGTGTCTGCTTCTTTAAGAGGAAATGCACACAATAAATCTGTACAATTCATCCAATAAATCTCTTCTTTCAATTTTCTTGTCTGAATTTTATTACACATAAGGCATGAAAAGATGTTCATTTTTGTGTTTAGCATATTTGTATTGGTAACTTTAGAAACAGTAAACAAACCTATCGCGCGAAAGGAGTAGATTCGGTAGATAAGAATGTAAATCCATTCTAAATAATACATAGAATCGAAATGATAGAAAAAAATCCCATGCATCTAGAATCACTAAAAGTATTCTTGGGTATTAAGAAAAATGGGAATTTAAATTAATAGCATCTTATATTCATTAATATTATAATATTTTATACCCTAAAGTCCGTCATATAACGTGCACCCGAAAAAGAGGGTCGGTAAAGATCGGCTGTTTTTCACCCATCATGGTCATGAAAATTCAAAGTATTTATTGGAGCTATATTATTATATTTAGTTATTGATCTTTACTTTTATTCTGAAATAGTAAGGAAAAAAGTAGCAAGTCACATAAGAAAATCATGAAACTTGACAAATTCGTTGAATTTTGTTATTTTAAGCACATTTTCTAACTTTCATTTTAAAAAAAAAACTGTTAAGCACCACTAAATATTTTAGTCTCTCACAAATACTAAAACTGTAAGACTTTTAAAGTGACATTCATTTGTTTTGGTGCATCGATGTGATACGAAACAAAATAGCTTGTACGCGAATTGGTTAGACTTATACGCTACGTGTGTTTTCAAATGTGTCTTCACCTCGCGCATGTCTTATTGTAATACAAATATTTCTTTTATAATGTAGCCATTATTTTACATAGTATTGTATGCGTTTTGTGAATTTTATTAAAAAATATTGCACTCACGATCACCTTAATCAATCGGGGTTGTACTCATTTCTGGTAAATCGAGAAGATTCCTTAGTTGTTCGACTCCAGTTGAGATCACGACACACAAGTTCAAAAGTATATAACAAATGGATAAAAACAAGACAAGATCATAATCCAAACACACGCACATTGAAGGGGTTAGTGCAAAGTTGGTGCTAGAGTTGTTGGCTGCTGGGCACATGTTGCATTTGTACTTTGGTACTTGGGACACTGGCACTATAATCACACTCAGAATAATAATAATAAAAAAAACAAATCTTGGATATGCTGATACACTTCAAGACGCTGCTACTGGATGGTCCAGTGACGATTCGGCCAGTGAAAGCGAGAAGGAAATATAATCTAAGACATTTGATATAAATGGGTTAGCATTTTTATTCTTTTTCCTGTTTTCTCCTTTGAATAATATATATATATATATATTTTTTTGAAAAAAATCTAACATTTTCATTTTGACTGAATATGAGTGTTAGAAAAATAATATGAATTTGATGATGGGCGGAAAAAGGCAGATCTTTACCCACCTCCTTTCGATCCTATTTCTTGTGTTAAAAGAGTTTGTGAGAGTTATGAGAATAAAAAGAAGAAAAAAATAAAAAAAAATGGCCATAAGAAAAAATTAGACAACTGCGTGCATCGAAATATTGTTTCTTTAAAAGAAATGAGACATTCCTTATGAACCTAAAAGGTTGTATTTCTAGAAACATATTACTTTTTTTTCTAGAGCTTGGAATAATACTCTGAATAATTGACTTACAAATATAAGAGCGTTTCGAAAGAGTATTTCATGTTTTTTTTCCCGTAAAGTAGGGGGTGCCCGTTATACGGCAAGTATACTTAAAAATTAAAAATTGCAGTTTGAAAGTATAGGTGCGCGTTATACGCAGGATTTGAAGGTATGTAGTAAGGTAAACTCACAAGTAGAAAAAAATAAAATTTCGTTTCCTGTTAATTTTTTATAATTTAACTGTATTTCATTTTTTATGGATAAATCATCAGATTGGGTATAATTTAAAATATATTGAATATATATAAATATAACAAACGTTTCCAAAATTGAGAACAAAAATAAAGATTTAAAAAAAAATTTAAAGTGCATTTTTCTTTACTAACATCAATCTATTTTATATCTAAATTCTTTTATAAGCGATAGCAGAGAGCGGAAAAAAAGAGTTTAAGTTAATAATTGTGAAACTTCAGTATAACTGAATTCCTGACCAAGCTTATCTTAACTTATTTCTCAAATTCAAATTGAATTCAAAGTACAAGTACTAGAATGCATAAACTCACAAAACACGTTTTTCAAATGACATCACGTATATCCACAAACATTATTTGAAAATACGTATAACATATTTCCAGCCGTTTGTCTTTGTATTCTTTTGAAAAATACAAAGCATTCGGGTAAAAAAATTTAGACGCAAATGATTGAAACATGCATTGGAATAATTCAACAGCTAGAGCATTCCATGTACTCTTTATTATTATTTTATTATTCAGAAAAGTATTTGTTGAATAGAAATAAATTGGAAGGATATGTTGCATAATGATGAAAAGAAAATTTTCTCATAAATAATACTCATTTTATTTATATGATGTTTATGTGTGTTTGTTTTTTATTCAACCCGTGAAATGTATTTTGAAACTGTTTTGAAATCTGCATAATTTTATGTGTTATTTACATTTAATGGTGGAATTCTTCATCAGTTACAATGTTTATTTCTGATAATATCAATATCTTAGTGTGTTTTTGACAGTATTTTTTTTCTGGTTAACTAGAAATATATTTGTGTACATATTCAATATGTACAATATGTCGAACTTTCGAAAAGACTAATGGGCTAATTTTAATGAAATTTGGTATGAACATACATTTGTATCAGAGATAGAGATATATAATTCGGAAATTATTTTAAGTGGGCAATATTATCACTAAATGCGTCTAAAATCCATAATTTGGTATCTAACTGCAAATTAGTTTTAAGAAACTGTTCTTACTGTCAAAGATGTTACAGAGAACGATAGCATATTGAACAGGAAGAAGTTACAAATTCCAAGCTGCGGTAATTCTTTTTTTGTAGTTCGGAAACGTTAAGTTCAGAGAGGGCTCTCGTTGGAAGATATAGAGTTACATTTGTTCTCCCAAGACTGTTCAAAACATGATTCATAGCACTCAGAAAAAAACTTGCTGACTAATCCCTTTGGCCAATATCCTTACTCTTTAAGTAATCTTCTATAAGTTAAAACCTATATGAAAGAGTGCTCTTTCGTCCTTTAATACAAACCTAGGATCCACTTTAACCCTACAAAGTTGAAAATATGGTTTTAAGATATGTATATACCTTATAGCAGTTAGGAATTTTTTGCTGAACACATTCACAGGGATGTGCAGGTGTTTAACCTAAGCTACTACAACTAGTACACCTTCACCACCGAAATGATCAATTTTTTTCTGATAAAAACGGCTCGTTCTCATGTATCGAGCTCACCCCAGATATAAGTATGCTGAAGATCAATATCTAGGCTATACATCCCGACTCATTTGTAAAAAGTGCGGAGCTATGACGAAGTCCACGTTCAATAAGACCCGTTATTTGCCTCAAGATGCCTTCGGCATACAAAAATAACACTTTTAGCTGGTTGCCTGCAGTATGATAAATGTGTCCTCTTGTGTAATTTAATGCACGGGATTAAAACAACGAATCGTTTGGATTGCAATCGGTTCTCATGAAGCCTATGTATAAATTCAGAGTAAAACATTTGGCTTCAGTGTTGTCATTTAATTAATATGAAAGCCGCGAAGCTGTAAGAATCCTATGTCACTTCGATGGAAATAGCAAAATATGATACTCATGAATCATTGTTTCTTTTGTGGAAAGGTAAAATGGACTCATTGTAGACTTTCCTGCTTCAAGGGGATTTGAAATAACAGAAAAGTTGACCTTGGTCGAACTTTTTTTTTCTTGATCTGAAACAATATTCCACAAATTGCCGAAGACACTGAGTTAAAATTAACTTTGTAGCTATCTGCTCTTGTATACATATATATAATTAGTCTGTGTTTCAAATATACTATAACTCTTTGCCTTAATACGTCATCCTTATGCTCATAACACTCACTTTACTCGGTAT
>BMAV01012224.1:426429-461228 GCA_019973955.1 Trichonephila inaurata madagascariensis | reverse complement strand
CTATCTGCTAAATTTTTACATTGTTGCTTAAGTTTTGCACACCAGTGTATATATATATATATATATATAATCAGGTTTGGAATGTTAAAAAATTTAAGGAGTAATCAATAAAAAAATGGTGTAATCTTTATAGATCGTAACAATTCAGAGAAAGTAGGGCAAATTATAAAGGCAAAGCACACCAAGTTTAGGCATCCACCAAACAGGAAGCTCCTTCTTCTACCATGAACTAGGCACATAATCTGGTCAATAAATTATTTATTAAGATATGCTTCTTCTTCTAGATTATTTTGATAAGGGATAGAAGGTCGCTTCTCGACTTTTGTTCCACTGACGATCAACGCGTTTAAGCTTTAGGTTGTCAAACCCCAATAGTTCCCTCCTATCATTCAACAAGTACCTGCCTCAAGAATGCCGCAGGTCTTCCCTGTGGAGGCTCTCCACTGGTTCCTGCCTCTTGGAGCCACGCCATTCCCTACCAGCCCATGCAGACATCGCCAAACCATATCGCAGAACCAGATAGAGGGCTTAGGTCTTCTGGCGAAGTCCGGTTTCCCTGTGGGGTTTCTTTCAGAAAATTATCGAATGTGATCGCTCCATTAACGTCCTTTATTATAATGATTTCGGTGCTAATTATTGGGTTGAAGCGAGTAACTTTTTTTTCTGGCCGAAGGATAACTGTGCGTGATTCACAAACGCGTTTTTTACCCCGTTCTCCCACGCGCTCCTTCTACGGGCACCACACCCTGATCAGATGATGTGTGCTGTAGTCAGACGTTTTTGCTGTGTGTCATTTTCGTAATAGTTTGTTCAATAAATGTGCTGTCCAGAAAGTTCAGGGGAAATAATTTCACAAAACGAACAACACTAATGAACGACAATCGTTGAAAAATATGATATTTTGATGATAATGTTTTAAATATTTAGCTGTCACAAAAATATGACTGGTATTCTTTTCATGTAGGCCCTAAACCTCATATATACATGTATGTAAAATTTGGTTTATGTAGGCGTTAAAGTGATGATTTTACTAAAACTAAGAGCCTGAACTAAAATGCGTTACTTAACAGGATGTCTTCACTCTTTTGTGTTAAACACAAAGAGGAAAAGTTTTTCATGAACTAGCTGGCAGATGTTTGAGAACTTCGCTCTCTGAAGGAACTGTGGTGTACACAAACAGGTCTTACTGTTAAAGTTCAGTGAAATGAGTTCAGAGAGGATGTTCAATTTCATTATTAGCGACCCAATTTTTAACCTTAATTTTCATCACCCCTCTTCCTCCATATAACGACTGTGTATAGAATGCAGTGATAATGTACTTTTACGCTAAAACTAAATACGGCCTTATTTGTAAACTGAACAAACTATTAATACATATATTAAATTTTGCATATGTTACATCTAAGTAATATATACTTTAAATTAGTTTTTAGTAATAGGATAAATATTATGTGTGTGTTCAAAATGTACTTTGTTTTGCTTCATTTCAGTGAATTAATAACTTTTTTAAAATAATCTTTTATTTTCGACTCTGTTCTCTCTCGGTATGTGCTCACACCCTCACCAAAAATTATCACGCCTCCTTAAGTAGCGCGCTATACACTTTCGAAAATGCTGAGTTCATGAAATCTTGAGCAATAGTGAAATTTTGATATTGTATTAGTATTAACTACGTTATGGAATCTTTATTTGTGTAGTACTAGATTGTAACGGATTTTTTAGTGTCTAACAACTATTAGGTTAAGTATGGAATGGAGGAAAGTTCATGTCATTTATTTAAATTGCACATAACCTAATTTAGACGCCGTATTTTGACTTAATTTGTTTTTGTGTGAAATATACATCTTTTCCTCTTTTTAACGCATATTTCAATTTGAAAAAAAAATTCTCAGATCATCTTTAAATCTTATTTTTTATTGGAAAAAATCGAATTGAGTTATACGCATTTTTTGCTCTATTTCATACTTGACAACCTAATGATTCTCAAATTACGAGTCCTATTGCCAAAATCCCTAGTGTACCTGAATAGTATGACAATATTTTTCACTCACTCACTCTACTTATAATCAATGATTAATTATTTTAGCGAATTGTTTGATCTGAGAAGCTTTTTCTTTTTCGTATTTCATGCAGCGTATTTTTATTCTCCACCGTTTATTGTTTATAAATATTAAAAAAATGTTAACGTTTTCCAAAATAAATTATCTATTGGTTGTCATTATTAAAATTTAAATGATTGGAATGAAATTAATATTATATAGATTAAAAATGAATTCACTCAGATTGAAGGAATCCTAAGATTTGTATAAGGTTTGATAACCTTATACAAATTAATACAAAGGTGAATTTAACGTATCACAAAACACATAGAAAAAAAGAAATTAAATTTGTCGTATGGTCTAGTAGAATTAGCATTATTAAACAATTTAACACAAGTATATCTATACATAAAAATAATAATTTTACAAATGTTTACATGTTATTTTTTTTTACTTGAGCTATGTAGATTTACATTCATGTAAACAATAAAAAAATTATAATTCTGTTAAATTATTTAGAGTTTTTGCATACATTTCGGCCAAAAAAAAGTGTGTGTGCTTATGACCACACGATACAAGTGATAACTGCAAATTCTGTAATGTTATTTGAGGGATTAGTTAGGTGAAAAAAAACAAGGGGATATTAGTGTGGTCCTATAAAATTATTTATTCATATGTCTGTACTCGTAAAGTAACATTTTTGTGCGAAATGTACAATCATACTAGTGAATTCATTTTATTCTAAGAAGGAAACAATAGGTTTATGGTAGCTGAAATAGGTTATAAATACTTTAGGTACAAAATTTTATTTAAGAGCTCACAGGACTCTCAAATTGCAAATTTTTAAATTTTTTTGAGAAAAATATATGTTAAAGCCTCAATATTTCCGAGTATTTTGATACTAAAATTGTGTTGATACTGTAAAAACTTCAGAAATTATTTAGAAATAAGTAGTGAAATTTAAACGAAAAAACCCTATATCTTTCTTATCTTTAACTTGATTTTTCGCAAAACAAAAAAATTTTAGCTTCTGCCCAGGATTTCTCAGAAACTATTTATGATATCAATTTGAAATTTTATAATTATTCTTTATAATTTATACAGCAATTTTCAAAAAATAAAAAATAATACAATTTTTTTATTTGAATCTTAATTCATTTTTTCTTAAAATTTTAAAATTTTCGTTATAATTTTATTTAAAAATTTTTTTTCCCTTTAAATTTCTTAAAAATTAGTATAAATTCAAAAGTGAGCCTTTTTATACCAAGTAAAATTAATTTTGTAAATTTTGTACTTCAGAATCAAGCGCGGTGTAAAACAATGATTTTCATATTTTTGAAAAATTGTCCAATTTTTTTATTTCTTTATAGCTTTTTTAATTTTTTTCTCAAATTTGAGAAATATTGCAAATATATATGATTTATGGTAAAAATTTCACATTATTGTTTTGTTTTATAGCTAAGTTACATTGGTCTGAAGAAAGATGTTTATTTCGAGTGCACGTATATTAAGAGTCCTGTGAGACCTTAAATATCTATAAAAAAAATTCCATCAAGCGTTGTTCCGTGCTTCCTCGTGCTTTCATTTGGATCATTTGACATAATTAAATTGAATTTTGATTTTAAAAAAAATCAACTAAATGCTTTGATTTGTCTTTTGAAAAATCCACTTTAAAATTCCCACTTAAAATCACAGGTAATTTGTTCAGACGACCCGATCCGGCTTTATCAATTTTGGTTGTAATTTAACAATATTCAATTCTATCCATGAATTAATTTAAGCAAATTGATAGTCAGACACATTTGGATGAGAGGAGTCTAGGTCAAAACTTTTTAAAAGGGATTTAATCAGAAGATATATATAACATTTGCTTATACTAGCTCTTTTGTCATTGTATGGCAGATTTATACAAATATATCCGATGCAGCTGCAAGGTAAGTCTTCTTAATTATATTTTGTTTGCTTGTATGTAAATTATTTAATGTAACTTTTTCTTAATACCTGTATACTTAATTTTGTAATTTTAAATTTTTAATTGCTTTAATTTTCTTTTTAGACTCAAAGTATATTTAAGTAATGTGATTAATATAACTTTTTGTTTATTGCTATTCTGATTCGCTTACAAAAATAGATTTTTATTCTTAAATCAGTGCTTCTCAAACTTTTTATACTTGCGACTCAATTTTCAATCATAATTTTTATCGCGCCCCCCTCCATACCATATCAATGCATTCGAATTCAATAATATAATTTGACGTAAAGCTACAACACGGCTTTAATTATAAACCATATAAATTATCAAAAAATAATAAATAAATGTGTATAAATTTATCACATGTGCATAGAGTCACTTTTAATTGTTAAACTTGTTTTTAACTTAGTACTGTTAAATTATTAAATACATTGTGTGTGCGCAATACTGATACATTTATAAGTGTATTATTTCAGTGTAAATGTGTATTTTACTTTTTATAATATCAGAATGTATTGCAATATCGCTAATGATAATTATACTATTTACTTAGTTCTATAAAAATTTGTCCTTTTTCTACATTTTGTTTAATTTTAGTTTACGATTTCGCTCTCTCTCTCTCTAAGCCTATTTTTTTTTTTTTAAATATTACATACTTCATTTCCATGCTTCGACTACGATCATTTTCGTAGAAAGAGGTGTTGAAGAGTGGGGGGGGGGGGACCCCACTTAGATCGAAGCCAGGAACTTTACTCTTACGGCGTATTGGTTGGGGGTCAAACTACCATTGGGAGGGGAGTGGTTGGGAAACATGCCTCCTTTTTTTTAATGGTTTGGAGGACCTTGTACGAGCATGATTTCCGACTCGAGATGGATAAAGACGCGAAGGAGCGTTACATACCCGAGCGAGACGCTCATTCAAGTTCACTCTCTGGCAAAACGCACCAATAGAAGTTATCCCTTCAAAAATCATGAAACATAAAACTGAATATGGAATTTATTACTTATACCACGCAGCTTATCAGATGTTAGGTTATGAGGGACAGAGTTAGAATGTAAGTTATGTACAGTAATAATTTTTAATCTCAGTGAATTTTATAAATTCATAACTTTACCACTAGAAAGACTAAAACTTAGTATATATCTGTATTGCCCAAAAGCAGTCAAAATGACTGCATTGTGAAAGAATAACTAATATGTAAATAAATTTGTTTAATCTTAATTTTTAATATTTTTTATATTATTTACAGTCTTATAACATGTTATTAGTAAATATTAACACTAAAAGAAATTTACTTCACTCTGAAAAAATATATACTCTAAAAAAGTCTAAGAAATTGTGACACACACATTCTATACACCATCATTTTTCTAATTGAAATTAAAAAAGCAGTCAAAATGACTTCCTTGGGCAATTATTTAGTGTTAAAAAAACTTCCAAAATTTCTGAGTGTAAATTATTTTAGCATGTCACTGTAATGAGAAATATTTTAAAGTTATAATATTAACAACTAAGACTGAATATAAAATAAGAGTTCCGCATAGTATAATTTCTACAGATAAAAAGAACGTTAGACTTATTTTTGGTATATTAAATAGTTTCTTAAATGGCAGAAAATTATTTATATAAAAATTTTTTTGTGAATATTAATTTTGCATTTAGCCAAGCATTTTTTAAAAGTCGTGCAAAGTGAAAAAAAATATTCTTCTTACTAGTATAATAAAAAAGGAGTATTAATGAATGTTGTCGTTCAGTGTTCTTAGTGCAATATGCTCTTTTCAGAAAATACGTTGATTTATAAATGAAATTATTTAGTTCCTCATATGCTTTTTATATTTATAAAAACGTTTTAAATTCAGTACGTTTAAATGAAACAGTATTATTCATGGGAAATCTGATAGAAAAATTGTATTAACTCAGACTTGTAATTCGGAGCTTCATCAAATTCAAGGAACTACAAATTTTCCATTTGTTATGCTTTCATTCCTATTATTTATTACAGGGACTTGCTCTATGTTATCTGATCAATGTAATGAACTATGATATATCTTCCAGTAAAAACAGTGGAGGATGCTTTCTAATATTCCAAATAAATGCTTTTTATTTCAGGTTTATTTAATGCATTCGAGCTGTGTATATGCAGTAAAATGTGTTTTATTCAAAATTCATTCATTTCTGTCAAGCAGCTCTTTCGAATGTCAACGGGAAAATAAAAAATATCTGTTTAATGCATATTTCATGAAAGTTTGCAGATTTTAATCCAATCTATTGTGTAATGTTATTGAAAAATATGTTTGCCATACCCTTCCGATCAGTTCTTTATTTTTTTTTTTTGTAAAAGGTATGTGATAAAATTCAATTTTAATTTGATAGCATCGTGACGTCATTAAAGAACACGGAACTGAATTTAAAAGTATGTGTTATTTTATATATTCTACCTCAGAAATTATATATATTTTATTTAATTCTCGTCTACTATAAGTGCGCATGCATTAACAATGTCTCTGGAACATTATAGTAAAGAGAAATGCAGAGAAATTCTCATGAATATTTATTAGTTTCAAGTTTAATATAAATTATCTTCGGTTGTGATAGAAATTTTTAACAAGTAAATGTGTGTGTGAAAAAAAAGTATTTACACAATATAATATTGTTTTTATCATTAATACTCAACCTACGACCCTCGGGCTTCATGTAGCCCATAGGCCTTTTATAAATGACCTGGTGATGACCCATTACACTAAGAAATTCAATTAGTGGCGAACAATGTACTAAAAATTTAGGGAAACATTGTATCAATGAAGCAAAGAAATCTATCAATTTGCTTTTTTTATAGTAGAATGTAAGAAAAAAGTCTTTGTGAGGGATGAATGGAAACTGAAACTATCTCAACGTTCAATAAAAAAATGCATAATAGTAAATATTTTATTTCTGTGTGTTTGATAGAAGGTTTAATATAGTATTAAAAGAAAAGCCGAAAGTACGTTTAAGTATTTTGAACAATTTTTGCTTTGTCCAATATTGTTTTAGTCGTAAAATGTGTTTTCTCCATTATCTTCATATTGCGGTCTACGTGAAATACCTATCATGTATATAATGGAAAAAAGGTGGAGTATTCCTGGTTTATGTGGTTCAGTTTTAAAAGCACATATAATCAATTGTGTAAAGCCACTCTTGATTATGTTTCAATGTTTTATATTAGTTTTGCTCTAAGAAGTTTTCATGTACAACTATGGTATTGCAATCCTTATTTGAAAATTAAAGTTATTACTTAAATTTGGCTATTCTTTGACTAATGAAAATATTAAACGTTGTGTTGTCACTAATACTTTATAATTCTACAGTAAAAATCCCTCTGAGTAAAAATAAATTCCTAATATTTATTTATTTTATTTCATTTTGCTTCAAAGTATTTATTGTATTATATATGTGATAATATATTTCGTAAATTTCATGTAATCAATTCGATAACATTTGATTATGACTTGGATGGTATCCCAGATAATAAATTAAATGTTCTTTTTTTCCTATGATGTCTCTGGGTGGTTTAGTGTATCACCTTGTTTTAACAAGTACCAGTTATTATTTATTTTATTTTTTTTATTACAAAGACGTTATCTTCAAGCAATCATTAAACCCATTACACAATCAAAACCTATGGACCATATAAATGAATATGGTTTAATGCAATAGAAACATATTTAATTGGAGTACAAATCTTTGCTGATTTTAGCGCCAACTTAAATGTCTTTCTTACTTTCTTATCACTTTGATTTTGTGCTGTTAAGGCGCAGCGCAGTTGAGGTCGTTGTTAAAGCCCGTTCAGTACAGTGAAAGGCTGCATCGAGAACACAAGTGGGAGCCTTGATAGGTTACAGTAAGTATGAGAGGGTACAAGAAAATCTGAAAGTCAATCGGTGAGAGAGTCCGTTGGAGTGTACAAAATCGTCGTATAGTAATGAAACCTGTAGAAGTGTCTCGCTAGCGTCTGCAAAGCTTCGTAGCGTATCGAGAGAACCATTTAGTGTCTATTGAAAGGTGGAATACGTCACGCTTACAAAAGTGACACTTGAAGCGAAACCATTTCTGTATGGAAGTAGCCGGCATTACTATTCGGCTATTGGTCTTAGTCACCCCTTATGTAGTGGACTTTGAAGCTGGAGATTGGTGTAGAAACAGCATCGGTCATTTCTCTGTCGGCTGGATAAAGGGATGTTATAGGTTGACTTGCCTTAGAACATAAAAGTTAGAGTGTCCAGTCTCGGATAATTTCCCACTCGAAACAACATGGCCATCACTAGTTACCTAGCAGAAAAAACGAGTCTTAAAGTAGTCGCATATGATGTGTAACATCTGACATGTTATCGTGGTATATACACAATATGAACTTTTTTCCTGAAAAAAATATGAATCGCGCGCGGGTATGATTGGAAATAATTTTCTATCGAATAATTATATATTTAATTAACAAAAGGAGTAATGCAGTATTTTATCAAAAATAATTTTTCTTGTTTAATTTGGGGAAGAACGGAGGCCATAGACTTATGATAACTAAAGTATGACACATATACTTGTGATTTCAAAGTATTTAAAAACCGTTGAAAAACAGCGTCAATAACAGTACCACTGTTAGCATTCCAAACATTTTGATTTGTGTTCATTTCGAGCTTGAGTTCATCATTCATAAAAGCTATGAGTGGCTCAGCTTTTGGCAAACTAAAGCTAAAGTTAAAATCACCACTCAAAATCAGGGGAGGCGAGTGATAATTCTTTAAAATAGCAGAAAGACCTTCATTATATGGTAAAAGCACAAACTGCAGAAAACCTTTAATTTTTTTTAACCATTTGATTCGAAGAAATGTATACGACCACCGATAAAACTTATTGTCTATTTTCAAATAAGCATTATGCCGCACTTATGTCCCTCAATATCGTGATTAACGGATTTAGAGTCAAGCGCTCGAGTGCTTGATGGCTACTAGAGTTAGACCCCCATGCGAGGGTAGCGAAAAGACACAGACACGCACTCTCATTGGTCAAATCAAGCAGCGCGCGCTTACATAACATCATGTTACACACATCCGTACCTTTTCACGAAATCACTCCAAACAAATATCCAGCAACCGAGAGGAAAGATGTTACACATCAATAAATCCTTTGGTGGAGACCGCTGCATCTTTAACCCTCAGCTAGGCACGCTAGTACAATGTCATTAAAACTGTCTTTGTTGAACGCGCAGCATCTATCAGATTCAATGGCTACTTCTATTTGAAATATGAAGAAATCGCCCTCATTCTTGACACTTAATTCTAGGGCAAAATTACGAAAGGCAGATAGAAGTAGGAGGTGCACGTTACAACCCACCATGTGCACACAGCACCGAAACTATTTTTACTATACATCTGAGAGATTCGCGTACATAACGGAGGGTTAACTTGGTATCCTAAGGTATGAGGTCCGTAACTAATAGGCCTTGTATATATATTGTCTGATGATCAGCTATTTCCGCATCACTGAATGGTATGCAAAATAGAACTGTTTTTGATGGATTTGAGAAACAAGAAATGTACTGAAAATCAATGAGTTGCAATATCCTCGGTTTAGTCATGAACAGTTTACCGATTAATTCTCGTTGGACGTAATAATAGAGAAAAAAAATTATACAGCTCGTTTCTATTATAATAAACTTACTGAGCGAAGTTGTTGGCGTGGTGACGGCCGTATAGTATGATTGGGCTTATCTTCTGGAATAAAGGACCTCACGTTTTTGGAAGGTGTATTGTTCAAGAAATAACGCATAGGAAAATGAGTTTTTGATCATCATGTTGATTCTTTTTAGATACTGCATGTCCTTAGTTCTTATTAATGGAAAACAACGCAATCTCACAGCCTCTAATGTGGTAGAAAATCGGGAATTTAAAGAAATCAAGCACATGTAATAACCAATAAAACTCACGTATCTTTATCTAATTCAGCTTCTTTAGAAAGTATTTCTATGCATGATTTCAGCTGATCAGTGTCCACGTAGAAATATAACTGAGTTCAAAACTATTCTGATGCAGGAATATCAGAACATGTCACCACCATTGATCCAGATTCTTATTCGAGGCTTAACAGTGATATACGCATTACAACTATTGGTGATGGCATTCTCCATGAGCCAACTTAGCAGTTTGGTTTGTTTTCTAGCAGCTGAAGAGCAACTTCTTGTTTTGCTTCTCTTTTATGGTATCACTCGCATAAATCAAGCAATATTTTGAGTCTATTAATTATTCCCTTTTAACTTATTTCCAAGTAGGCGAGATTTCACTCTATACTGCCTTTTATATCGCACCATTACAAGAAATAAAACTATCATGTTTTACCTTTGTATTTTATTAAATATATATCTGCCTATCTGTGTGTATACGGAAGATAAATTTTAAAGAAATATATATTTATTAGTTTTTTAGAAGGATCAGGTATATTTTTAAGAATATATTAGCAAGAAATAAAACTCATTTAAAACAACAACTGAGAGAAAAGGCATTCCTATAATTTGTAAAAGGGATCCATGAAAGGAAATAACAACACGGTTTACTTTAATTTTCTTTTTCTCATTAAATTTTTAAAGAGGATAATATTATTTATTTACAATGAATAATACAATCAATTTCGCATTTAAGTAAGTAAAGCTCTCTTATATTAAGGTGTTGATTCTCCAACCATTCCGTAAATGGCGTTGGAAAAAAATAAAAAAATAGCGTTTTGTATAGTTAAAAATAAATGCATTAACACTCATAAATAATTTATGGATTGTTTTTTAAACTGGGAATTTTATTTTTTCAGGTGAACTTTATACTATAAATGTTTGTATTTATTCCTCATTTTAACCCTTTACTTTAGAAAAAAAAAGACTATTATGATAATTTTATTTTGGTACAAAAATGCATTAAAAGATTTAAACCAATATTTTTTCCTAATATAATATAATTGGAAAAAGAAACCACATGCGAAAGGAGAGCATACTTTAACAGTAAAATAACATGAAATAAAATAAAATAAATTTTCTATAATAGGCATGCGTACCTTTTCAGATCTAGTACATTCCCCAGGATCTGGTATCACTTTTTAGTGCGACACCATTTAGGAGATACCTATGACCACAAGTAATTTTGACACCCAGTTTCTTCCCCAGAGAAAGGCACCGGATCTCTGCCGATGTGAAATTTGTACTTGGGAATTTTTAATTTTGCAGAGAGTATCCAAGCCAAACGGACAATCAAGAGATCTTTTTCATGCCGCATAATCATATGACATGGCCTCTGTCGATTCTCCGCATCAGGAAAATCCACAGACTTGGGTCGCAACCTTGAGTTCAGAAAGCCAGCAACAAACCCACTACGCCACTTAGCCGGCTATAAATTCATAATGAAAAATATACATAATATTTTACTTTTAAAGTAATGTATATCGTATCCGAAATACAATTTGTGCTAAAGGCCCAGTTTTTGTGAAAATGTATACCAAAGACGTTTACCTTCTTTATAGAGACAAAAAGAAATGTATTTTGGGGAAGGTGTATTTGATTTTTCGATGTGGGTCAAATTTTTGACTTACGAAAAGCCTTAAAGTTATCTAATTTTTTGTCCATAATAAATTCTGAATATAGATATTTTATAGCTCTTAGAAAAAACAGGATGCAATATTTTAGGTATTTCACTTCAATGTTATGCCCAGCTCCAGCTTAGAGCTATTTCAGTCTGATTGACAATATCCTGAACATCGAATAGGATTGTTTTAATTACTTAAAGAATGTATACTTTTAAAAACCATATACTACTGAAATCAAGATTACTTATTTTTTTAATTGGTTAATTATAAGGATATAAGTTTGAATCAGAAAAGCTATTGACATCGACCTTTAATATAAAAAAGCAGATACATTTTTTATGTGTAAGATATATTTTATGTTATGGTATTTTTTCAGAAAATCAGATATTTCTTAAAATAAAATTTAGCAAAGTAGTTGCTTGAAGATCTTTCAGTAAATTTTATTATTATCGTAAGAAGAACAAATTTTTCTCTACTTATACTACTTTAAAATATTAAGAGATGCATGTATAAATCCTTTTAAGTTAAAACGTTTGAAAATCATAAAATTAAACATTTGCTACTTTGGTGATATTCGATATAAACTGTGTTTGTCTGTGGGTCTACGGAATCCTTAAAAAACATGCTTTAGGAAAATGAGTTAAAGCGGTTTTCTAATTCTCTCTCTATTTCTCTAATTATTTATTAGTCGATTCTGTTTGTACTATTGATAGTTTCAATTTCCTTGATTTGGATACAATTTTCCTTCCATTGTACGAAAGTCTTTAAAGGGAGTGACTGATATTTAATTAATGTATGAGTTTGGTTAGTATCATCAATAATATGCAACATCTAGTGTACAGAGTACATTACTTCTCAGAAAACTTACAGTTGAGGAATAATGTATAAAAATAACGCACGTAATGTTGTTGAAATTCAATATATTTGACCACGGTAGCTAAGTGATCATAGTCGCAAACTTATGTCTTGTAACGACGAGGCGTGGGTTTAAGCCCTAGTACCACGAAGACCCATTCTCAAAGTTCACACATTGTTGTGGTAACTAATAGAGAGTTTCCAGCTCAGGTGTTTTCTTCACTAAATCGTGGTGTAAAATAACGAGAGATATAAACAGTAGCCTCTTGCAGCTTCAGAGTGTAACGTAAATTTAATTTAATTCAAATCGATGAAGTTAATTTTGCTTACTACGGAAATATTTAACCAACCGCTAATTATAAATAAATTCCAATGACCTGATATCTAGAACTCTATTTTCAGGTCATTACTAAATTGGAAATGGTTGGTGTAGACTGCCATAATTCTTACAGTATTCGATTTAAACTGCCTATGTGTATGCAACTGAAGTATAAAGGAAATCCACCTTCAAGAAGTTTTTAAGTGTTTTTACTATAGTCATTGCTATATTTTTATGAGGAAGCTGTAAGCTGTTTATTGTATACTGATTTTTTTCTTCAAAAATGTTTAACATATACAAAGTGAAAATATGACATATTTTTCCTTCACTGTGTCATATTAAATGTAATGCACAATTTTTATTGCTAAGATTGATGCTTAACTAATTAAAATTAAACAAACGCTTAGTTTCAATATTTTTTTAAGTGCATTGCTGACATTTTTATACTACTAAGCAGATAGAAAAATCAATATATAATTAAATATCCGGTGTTCAAATGATTAGTGCAGTGCTTCTCAAACTTTCAATGTTTGCGACCCAATATTCAATCATAATTTTCATCGCACCCCCCTCAATACAATAAAGATGTATTAAATTCAATAATACTATATTTTGTCGGTAAACCTACAATGCAACTTTAACCCCTAAAGCTCCTCGACGTATATAAACGTCTCACTTAGCTAGTGTGTTAATCGTCCCAGACGTATATATACGTCTTTCGGAAATGCTATCTTTTCTGAGAACTGCACTCCATATAATTATTTTGAAGGCTTTGGAAAGCAATAAAATGACCTTGAGAGTGTTTCTGAAGGATTTACTTATTTCACAAGATTATATTATTTATTCCCCTTTTATACCCTCTCCCCCCTTCAACACTACATACTCTTACGGGCTAAACGGTGGCATTGGGGAAATAAACGCGTATTTTTTAATCGGTGTTTAAGGGATTAATTATAAACCGCGCAAATTATCAATATAAGTGTTAATGTTGTTATACAATTTTATATATATTTCAAATCCATGGGGTCACTGGTAATTATTAAACTTGTCCTTAACTTAGTATTGTTAAATTAATTATAAAATAAATTGCGCAGTACTGATGCATTTCTAAGTGTATTGTAGTGTAAATGAGTATTTTATTTTTTATTATGTCAAAATGTATTTGTTTGTTTACTTTAAGTAAGTTAACAATTTTTAAATAATCATTTGTTTTCGACTTCTCAATATTCTCGCGCCCGCCTCGTAAGATTATCACGCTCCCTATGGGGCGCCCCACAGTTTGAGAAACACAGGCTTATTGACATTATTTATTCACGTTACTTATTTTTAAATTTAAGGCAATGCTTTATAATAGACTGATCTATAAATCCTATACATGAGCAATGTAGGATATTTATTATGTTAATAATGTAGATGTCTTTAAATGAAATGTCACACAGTAGAGAAACAAACAGAAACAAATCCTAGATGCATAAATTGGGACACGTTACTCCCATTTCTTTGAAGTAAGGGGGAAATTAATTCCTCAGATAATTGACTGATATTAAGATCTGTGTTTTGGTATAAATCGTAAAAGAAAAAATACAATAATTTAAATGTTAAATTGATAAGGAATTTTTCATGGGGCTTAGGGTTTTAAACAATTTTTTAGAAGTGTCTGTAGGAGACATATATTCCGAAAAAAAATATTTATGCTCTAAAATACAGTATTTTCTTTTAAAAGCATTGTAGACAACAGTCCTCAAGCATATTCAATTTCTAAGCTAGTATTTCTCAGAAAATGTATCATTTAATACATGTTTGTGTCAAAAATTATTTATGCTACCTTTAATGTGTTACGTATATCCGAAATTCAAACCATGTGGGTTACAACAATATGCTTCAAATATGTGCACATTCAGTTGACTAATATTTGAATCTTATTATCACAAAATGGATACCTGCTGAAATAGTTAATAAAACAAAACGAAGTGGTTTCATGCTAGTATTAAGTGAGCCACTCTTATGTATCCATGTTTACTGATAAAGTTCATTTATTTCACTGTATTTTGAGTGAAATCAAACAAGAAACAAATCCTGCAAAAGGCTTCAGAAGTTTATTGAAAATGATTGGTGAAGGTATAGCTTCTGAGGGAACATACAGAAGATAGTTTGAAAAATATCCAATCCGTGATTTTAACCTTTCTGTCAAGCTGCTTTCTCCTAGAACAAATTCCATTTTTGACAACATTGGAGATTGTAATAAAGCTTGATTCAGCTAAAACAAAACATTTTGGACAATATTCAGAAAGTAAGATTGGTGTGAGTGAGAGAGAGTAAGGTGGTACTTTAGTAAGAAACGTTTGACTGTTTGTGTCATTGTTTGCACATCTCTATTTCATGGAAAAAAATCGAACATTTCTTGGACCGAATGATAACTGAGGATGAAAAATAAATTACCTATGGATATATCTCAAGAAAAGAAAAACATATTGTGAACCTGGAAAAACTGCTCTAAAACTTATAAACTAATGTTTAACTTGAGTAAGAGAATAGTGTGCATAAGTTAGGCAATTGAGAGCTAATGGATTTTGTGCAAATGAAACCAAAAAAACAACAAAATAAGTGAAGTACTGCCAGCAATTGGATAATTTAAAAAACAGCACTCCCAAAATGTTATCCGTTAATGTTCCCTAGTATTATGAATGTTATGAAAAATAGTAAATAATTTGTACTTGGATGTGTAATGGCTTTATCTTAATTTTTTTAAATTTACGTTAAAATTGTAATATTCACAAGTAACGCCATACCTTATGTTATAATGGGGATTCAATGGGAACTTGGCGAAATCTTGGCGATAGAGCGTAGTTGGCGTAATTTTTGGTTACCAAGTTGGCGACTTGGTGACAAATCTGGTGACTTTGGTGACCATTTTGACGATCATGTCGGCACAACCATTTTTAGCGAGTTCGGGACCCTCTGGATTATTTTAGAAATTAGTAGAGAAATCCACTAATTTTTATGACTAATTTCTATGACGCAAGCGGGTCTTTCTTGAATTATCGGCGAAAGATAAAAATAGAGAGATGCTCGCGAAAAGTCAGTCAGTCTGGTTCAGAGTCTGACAAGCAATCAGTTAGTACTGCTTTGACTGTTGAAGCAATTAGTGATTACTTCAGCTTTTGAACGAGTGATTGCCCGTGAATAATGTTTTATATACGTGTATTTTAGACACCGATTATTGTGTTTGAGGAAGGTGTGAAGAACTTCTAAAATTTATTTCTGCTGACTCTTGTATTTGAGGGACTGAAATTTTGACAATAAACTCTCATTGCTCTTAAAGAACTGCCTTGTTCTTTTCGACTGATTTGCATAAAATCCTTGAATCCCAATCAAAGTAACAATAGGAAAGATAAACTGCTTCATGATATCAGTCTTTATGCTGCTTTGGTGTTTCGTCAGAAACTCGCAAACAAAAATAGGGATGTTCTGTCACATCCGTCATACTTCTAAGATCTTGCACGTTCTGAGTATCACTTTTTTTTTTGTCCTTACAGAGTTTTTTGCTGAGCAAAAAATTCAAAATCTAAGAAGATATCAAACATTGGAAAAAAACGGGTTCTAAAAATTTCCATCAAGCAGGTATAAGAAGTCAAAAATAATTATTTCATTTATATAATTTAATAAAGTTGATTAAGATATGAACAGTTGATTATTTAGTTTTATTCTGAAAATGGGTAGAACTTTAATGTTTAGGATATAGATAGACCAATAGACTTTATAACTTAGTACTATTGTTGTCCATGTTAGCAAATGTACAATAAATTGAGGCCGTGGGTAGCCTAGTGGTTAGAGCACCGGACTCCGGACTGAAAGGCCTGGGTTCGATGCCCGTACCGCCAAATACCCTCCGAGTACACGCGGAGCACGTGCTCGTTAAATCAGTGGGTCCGAAAGTCTTGTGGGTTGAATCACGAGTGCAGGAAACTGGAGAAAAATTCCCTCCAATTCAGTTTCATCCCTAAATTGTGGAGGTGGAGATAGGTGGTGTCGCCATCTATCCTTCTTTCGGGAATTTCTCCGAGCTAAATCGTACTGTCACCTGTATGGTGCTCAAGGCTAAAAGCCAACGACAGGCTTACTTCTAGCCCATTGCCACGATGAATTTTGTGGGTCTAGATCTGACTATGTCAGACAGGTGGCATGAGCAACAACAACAACACAATAAACTAAAGCGGCAAGTCAATTTTTAGTATGGAATAGTTACTAGAGATTTTATGCTAAGCTATTATAAAGGATGTACTATATTTCTTTTTTATTTAAAGTATATATTTCTTAATATTTAACATTTTTTAAGACTTAGCATCTCATATCCCGTATTCACCTTAAAATGTGAATTTCTAAGAGGATACTGAAAGTAGTTCCCTCAAATATTAAGAATATAAGAGGTGCCTATACATCAAATAAGGCGCATTACAAACAAAATTAAAAAAAGGTTGTGAATTATCCAAGAAAAAAATATAAACATAATACTTTCCTAAATAAAATACGCCTTTATGCTTTCTGAAACTAAAGAGGGGACTTTTTTTTTTAAAAAAAAAATTATGTTGTTTAATGGTTATTCAATTTATTTAATATTTTATTTTAGAAAATTTGCACTTCCCTAACACTAAAATTTTTTAAAATATCAGGCAATTTTTAAGACGAATTTCCTAGGAAGAGAAAGTCATTTCTTCTTAAATTGAAAATGAAACGCTCGAACAACTTGGAAATTGTTTTGTTTGAGCCCGTTTTCTAGGAAGTACTTCAATTAGCACTACCCCACTTAACATTTGATGAATTAATTACGAAACTTCTGAAAGCCCGGGGTGGATTAAAATTAGCTTTATCCTTCTCGGGAAAAAAAGGGCTTAATCATTCATTAATTGAGTGCATACAAGGCTGCTCGAAACATAATTAAAAGCAAAATGGTTGAGGATTTGTGCCTAATTACGTATCAGCGAGAAAAAAATGAATGGAAAATAATGAATTACTTTTTAATTAAAATAATTTGTGAAATGGTAGATTTGCTCAACAAGTTTCTTTTTTAAAAAAAGGTTTGTTAAGTACATTGTCTGATATTAAATACTTCAGATGTACATAAAAATTGCTCGCTGAGGCGTACAATGAGCTAAATGATGTTAGCTTAATTTAGTAGCATGTAATGGATTGTTATTTATTAACGTTGCAATTTTCAGCTTTTTAAAAACTACTTGCAACGTACATGGTGATTTTGAACCTCGGTTAAATAAAAAGAATGGCATCTATGTTGTAATCCCACTAACCCAGCGTTTCTAAAACTGTGGGGCGTGCCCCTCTAGAGGGGCCTGATATCTCTACGAGGGGGATCGAGCACATTAAAATGTCGAAGATAAAAGGTTATTTTTTAAAAAAAAAAATATTAATTTACTGAAATTAATCAAACAAATACATTCCGACGTAACAAAAAAATAAAATACACATTTACACTTATAAATGTATCAGTACGCGACAATGTATTTTATAATTAACCCTCCAAGCGGTCTGCACGTAAAATTCCGTAATTCCAGAGACGCTTTTTCTGCCTTCAAGCAAGATTCCCAAAAGCGGCCGAGCCACATTCTTAAAAATACGGCTCAACCGCTTTTGAGAACCCCACCTGAAAGCGAAAAAATATGTGCGGTACATTTTTTAAGCATCTCCAGAATGGCAAGACTTTAAGTGCAGACCGCTTAGATGGTTAATATGGTATGTGATCCCACTCATCTGTATGCAAAGTTTACACCTTGTGACCATGCTTTCAATTAGGTGGTCAACCACCGCAGAATTAAGCAATCGCCATTCTTCTTGTAGAGCAGTTTCCAGCTTAATAAGAGTGGCTGGAGGTGGGAAACGTGAAGATACAGTACGGCCGAAAGTATCCCAAAGATTTTCCGCTTAGAGGGTTAATTTAACAATACTAAGTTAAGAACTAGTTTGATAATTACCAGTGACACCATAAGCTTGTATTAATGCTTATATTGATAATTTGTACGGTTTATATTTAATTCCTTAACTGCCGATTAAAAGTTACTAGATTCGCTCCTTAATGCCACCGTTTTCCACATAGACGAGAGTATGTGAAGTTTTGTCGGGGCGAGCAAGAGTGAAGAAATAAATAAGCAAATAATATGAAATAGATAAATTGTTTAGGTCCTCTTATTGCATTCGAAAGCTTTCGAATAATTTTATGGATAGCAGTGCACATAATAGATCGTACTTCGGAAAGACGTATATATAGTCCAGAAAATTAACTCTTTGGCTGAGAGAGACGTTTACATACGCCGGTGGCACTGAAGAGGTTAAAATCATATTGTAGCTTTAACGTCAAAGTATAGTATTAAAGAATTAAATACATTGCTATTGTATGGAGGGGGGCGCGATGAAAATTATGATTGAATATTGGGTCGCGAATACTGAAAGTTTGAGAAACACTGCACTAACCAATCGTCTTCACCTGCCCAACCGAAGTAGCGACTTATAATTACTATTAATAACCATCATACTTATCTATACAGTAGTTCTTTAGTGGCACCAGGACTTGATAAAAGCAAAATTGGCAGTGATTTGGCAAGCAAACTTACTTGCTTTTAACGAGTTTTCTTCGTGATTCTGACTAGTCCTTCGGGGAAAAATACATGTTTGGGGTACCGGCCGCTATTGCCAAGTCATATATGCTTAGGACTGCTCTACTCTGCGCATGTTTGATGATGCACAACTTATTGTCGGAGCTAGACTGAAAATTAATTATCATGTAAAGTCTTGGATGGCTAAAGACCATTAAGAATTTAATCTCCTTGAGAGAAAAAATATAATAAATTTATTTCAGGAAATTTGCATGCATATTTTGCACTGCAAAATGATCCATGTATTGTTATCGAAGAAGAAATCCACGCGTATTTTATTAATACATCAGATTAGTTAATTATTTTATGATTTTGTATTAATTAACCTATTAACTATAGCGCTGTAAATATCTGCCTGGCTCAAACTTCACGTTAAGTGCTCCGGACGTGTATATACAATGAAAATCGTTTAATACAAAAATGAGAAGACTAAAATATTTTTTCGTGTTGAAAGAATTTTGTTTTGAAGGATATTGCAAGAAAAAACATATAAGCAATAAAATTAAGTTCATTATTAAACATTTTACTTATGTACATATGCATATATTCATGTATTTAAGGCAGTCTTCTCTTAATGTTAAAGATCAGGACCCGAAACTGGATTATATCTTCTGATATAAAAATACACGAAGATTAATATTGCTTTCTGTTTTCGCAATCCTATAGAACATGGATAGCCAACCCAAATTATCTTGCGAGCCTCTTCGGAAAAACAAAATCTCGCGGGCAAACATAAAAATATGTTTCTTTATGTCAGATTTGTGTGAAAACAAAAAAAAAACATTTATTCGAGTGACAATTTAAAACAGAATGAATAATTATTAGTGTTTTCATTAGTTTTCATGTATACAGACATAGATAATATAATAATGTTTATATAATGTAATAATGCAATGATCAAATAATGTTTAAAATATTACAGTTGCCATTTTCTTGAAAATTACGGTGTTCCTTTTGAATTGACCTTTCGTTACTCTTTGTTGAAATTGGATTGTACAGTCATTCGCAAAGGGTTAAGTATACATTGCCCTTTATCTAAACAGTCCTGAATATATATATATTTTTAAGTTAAGGTATTCGACTACGTTCGGAACCGTGATTTCGCAAAAGCGTATAAATGGATAATATTTATAATATTTAGTGTCTTTTAGATTAGAAAATGTACATAAAATTGTTTTAAGAATAGTATTAAAATAAAAAATTATTTAAGTACAATATTTTGACAAAAAATGAACATAGAATGGCCCATTTTCAAAATATTCTCCTTTTGTCAAAAATGCTTCTATTATAATAATATTTTGCCTGTATATAGCTCAGACCTCTGTACAGAGGTCTGAGCTATATACAGGCAAAATATTATTATAATAGAAGCATTTTTCACAAAAGGAGATTTTTTTCATAAAAGGTTATTCTAAGTTAATTTTTTGCCGAAATATTGTACTTAAATCATTTTTTTTTGTCAAAATGTCCCTAAAACAATTTTATACATGTATTCTAATCTGACACTAATTATCATGAAAATTATCTATTTATGGGCTTTTTTAAAATCACGGTTCCGAACGCAGTCGGATATCTTAAAATTCATCTCTGGCTGTCTCTTGCGTTTTGGGCATTCCAAACAGAAAAGGAGGAGGAGAAATGATAGTCTCGAACACAGAGATGAAACAAAAGCATTCACAAGATCTGAGATTTAATACAAAATTTTCAAAAACATTTGGTGTCTTTTTGTAAAATAATGTAATTTTCTTTACATTGCCTTTTTTAGCATCAAATTGCCCCAAATACTTCGATGTCGTTCATTTTTCAATTCCTACTTTAGCTCATACTCTCTATTTATTTATTTATCTTGGTGGAATTTTCAATCATTAATAAAATACACTTTAAGGCTCTCAATTGAGCTGAAATTTTATGTATTATTTTAGATTATTTTATGACAATACAGTTATTTAATTATAATTAATAAAAATTAATTGATTTAAACGAATGATTCAAATAATTACAAATACAGCCACGTTGGCATCATTTTTGGTGACTTAGTGACCATTTTGGCGACTTGTGTCAAAACTTCAAAAAAATTTTTTTCCCCACATTTAAAGCGCTCATTTGCGCTGCAATTTTTTATGCACTATTGTTTTGGGTAAAAATTCGATAATTTAATTAGAATTAATTAAAATTAATTGACTGAAATTAATTATGTAAAGAATCACACTTACAGAAACTTGGGTTTCATTTTTAGCTACTTGGGTCAAATTTAAAATATTATTTTTTTCCTCCGGTTTAAAGCATTTAGTTAAACTGAAATTTTATATACACGTTTGTTTTGGTGACAATACGATACTTTAATGATAACGAATAAAAATTAATTACCACTTAATGTTGTGATTCTGTCCTATGTATATAAATATTTATATTTTTTAATTGTAACTATTTAATAAAAAGTAGCCTAACTAAAATTTTTCTTTGTCGATCTAAGTAGGAATTGACTTAAAACAATTTTTTTTTACTGGCTTTTTTATTCATATCGCCATTGGGATGCGAGTGTACTTAACTGCGCATATTTTTAATGGTATTCCTCACTTCGGATGACGGTGCATTATTAATTTCAATTTTGTCACTGGATTCTACATAAATGGCATATTTGAGCTATGAACAAACTTCAAAATGTCGTAGTATGCAATTATTGGGGCTATACACACATATTTTTATCATGTAATGCAACGAATTCTTTTGATGATACATTAGGACAGCTCTATAATGCAGGCACTTTCTTAAACATTTCAGTATTTGGCATTTTTGCATAATTTGCATGCCCAGAAACAAATATCTTCGTGTTAAGAGAAAAATAGCATGAAAGTACATAGTAATTTATCGAGACCGTTATATTATTTCGTGTTAGCCGATGTTTCATCTTAAAAGATTTCTCGTTAAGCGTATTTCACTGAAAATACTTCCGAAATTCCATTCTTTTCTTTGTACAACTATCACTAAAACTATTCTGAAGGCTTTACAATGCAATAAAATTACCTTGACAATGTTTGAGAAGGATTGACTTATTTCGGAGAAAGATTTGCTTATTTATGTCCTCATTTTTAACCACCCCATACATCGCACACACTCTCGTCTATATGAAAACGGTGTCATTGGAGAGTGATTCGCGTAAAAAAATTAATAAAGTTTTGGAAAATTTCCGCTCATTAAAATACAAATCTTTATAGTGTACATATTGTGTATTTTTATTAAAATGTCGTGCTTATTCTTTGTTTAAAATTCCTTGCAGAAGTAGACGTTTAGTAATGTTAGTCAGTTAAGAAAAGAAAAGAAAAAAAAAAGCTTTATATTTGGATCTTGATATAATTAATTATTAATGTTCATTAATTCCTTAGTAAATGTTTAATTTGATGGAAATAATAAGTGTTTGTTCAAAAAGAGCTATAGTGATAATTTAGATAACCGATATCTTTAAAGAATAACTTCTATTGTCAGTTTTCTTTTATATATATTTAAAATTCAGATTCTTGTGTTTGTAGTTTAAAGAAAAATTTTTAAAAAATGAAATATAAAATAAAGTAGTCTTTTTTATTTATATTAATGCTGTAGCAAAATAAATGTAGTAAATGGAATGAAACAAGATCATTTTGCTTGCGCTACATTTTTTGCAAAATTTCTTACATCCATTATAGTAATGAATAAGTTTCATTGAAATGTACATTAAATTACTCTATGTAATAAATTTGAGTTAATGTTGTAGTAAAATATTATTTAATAGTTTGAATTATTAAAACAAACATAACTCATTTAGATTATAATTGCTTTAAGCAGAAATTGCCCTTCAGTTGCAATTCCGTATAGAAAATCTGAGATCTCTACCATCTGTAGGATATTACTGCTTTTCCAATAATTGCCCTATCCTTTCAATGGTTTATTGCCTTCCATCAGGAATATAGTTCATGATGGAGTGCAGCAGAACTTATAGTGTGTGACAGCAACACATCGCATTGATGAATGGTTTCTACCATTTTCGATGAGTTGATGTATCCATTTAACTTAATGTTATATTTTATGGACGTAAAACTGTGCTTAAAATATGCAGCATTCGCAACTCTATTAGTGTTTAATTTAAAATCTCATTCTCTCGATACAGACATATCAGTTGACTGGTAGTGAGTGACCAAGAAACGGAATTGAGATGTTTTGAAAGTCGACTTCCTAATAAGAAATCCCCTCAGGCGGCTCACCTTCTTTAGGGGAGTACGGGTGTCGCAATCCCGAGGTACCCTAGTGATCCTTCTCTATTTTCGACCCTCCATCTTGTCATCCAATTTCTCCTTTTCTTCTTTTCCCGTCCAGACCACAGACCTATGAATGTTTGGCGCAGTATAACCAAAACTGGCTCTTGCGCCATAAAACACCTAACTCATCATCATCATCATTATCCTAATAAGAAACTATGTTCAGCATTTTAAAAAATGAGATTTTTTTCCCCTGTGAGTGCCTTTTTAAGTTCAGTTTTTACAATTCGAATAAGTGAAAACAACTATTTTTGTATTCTACCTGCATATTATATTTAAAGTATTGAGATGAATACGAATAAATTATAAATAATAGAAGCACAATCAACATGACGATGTCTTTTAAAAATATGTTTTAGTATACGATAAAGTTATTAATGCTTTTATAAGCTGTATTGATCAGTATTTAGTAGGTTATTGAATTTAAATAGTTGATTTAGCATTTATTAATTTATTTTCTTTATTCGTATGTATTAAATACCGTTACAGATTTTCTGCGTATTTATCAAAATAGCATACTTAGTTGTTATTTCTTGTTCTTTTCTACAATCTTATTTCATGTTACAAAAAATGAAACATAATGTAAATCTGTAAAATTATCTAAAATAAATAACGTGTATAAGTATATCATGTTGTGAACTAAAAGATTAATACATGTCTTAAAAATTAATATTGATTTTAATTTTTACTTTTTTTTTATAATTTCATTTAGTTCTATTTTATTCTATTCTATCAAGTATATTTCATACAATAATATTTTATTCATACTCTTAATATAGTTTATATAAATATTAAGAAAGTAAAACAAACAAAAAAAAACATTGTTCAAAAAAGTTATAAGAAAAAAAGAAGAAAAAACCAGTATATATCCAGCAAAAATATTTCATTTATATACAGAAAATTGTTTAGTGCAATAATTCACAGATTCAAGAGAAGGTTTCCAAGTGTGTGCTAAATAAAGAAAAATATTTTTTTTTCATTTCGGGGACGCGTCACCTATTTTTAGAAAAAGCGTCAAAAAAAAAAAAAAAAAGAAGATTAATTTGCACAGTAGGAGGTTGTGGATCCTATATTTATATAAGCAATTAATCTGCTAACGGGCTGTTTAAACCTTTCAAACCCCTTCTGGACGAACGTCTCAAATGTGAGGCAGCACGAAACACACCCTTAGAGGCAGAATGACTCAAGTGAGAGATAGCGTGTTTCTTCTCCGTAGGCCCAACGACTCACCCGGCCGCCAGGCGCTTGGAACGTTTTGTAAGCTCAGATTTTTGGCAATAGATCACATTCTATGTCCATAAGATTTGAGATACATCGGAATCTGACCTTCTACTTGAAATGAAAGAAATTTTACTCACATACACGTGGTTTTTGTTTTGTAAACATAAGGGGGAATGAATGTTTTCGAATTAAGTGCTTTACGACTGCTCTTGAAATGAACATGTGGTTTTTTGTTTATAGTGAAGATTAAAGATTAATTTTCGCTAAAGTATTTAATTTGGGTTTGCAGTCTAGTTTTTAATGGATAATTAAATCTGGTAGAAACCATTTTTCTTTCTAACTTCTTACAAGATCGACTTTTACCAATGCTGACAGTAAAATGAATCTAATTAACAGAAAGTGACTTAATTAAATAAAGTATATTAATATGAAATATGTAAAACATATGCCGCTCGTATAATATACATAATAATATCGAACAACACGTTTATATTTCGGTATTTTTATGGATTTAGGCTTAACTACACACACAAAATCCTCCGACCTGTGAGTGACACTCGCGACAGAAACCTCCAGCCCTGGCGGTAAGCACACGTTTGCATCCTTCGTCCCGAAAGGGTTAACTTTTGCTCCTTGTTCCTTAAAATATAGCTTAGGATAAGGAGTTCTAGAAACTTTAAATTAAATCTAAAAACAGCTATGTTTTTGAAGTATAAAAAATAAAAATTTAAAAATATGAACTTTAAAAAGGTGTTTGCTTATTAATTTTTATCAAGTAATATTTATGCTTGTAATAAAAAATTACTTATTATTCTACCGGCAATGGAATGTAGATTATCCGAAAAATTTGTACCACTACCCATCTTAGTCTTCATGGAAGAAAATATGCTTTTCAAAAACCATAGAATTACAAAACCACTTTCATCGTTTTCTTATTTTTTTTTCCTTCAACGAGAATATGGAAGGTTCGTGACCAGGAGATTGGGAGAAAAAAATCTCTTTTTCCCCTTAAAAAGCAAAACAAAATATCAAAAACAGCATCAAGCAAGGTGAACGTGATCCTAGTATCAAAGTAATGCATCTCGTAACTGAAATACAAATTGTCCTGCAGGCAGACTCTTTCCAAAAAAAGATACCAAGGAAGTTTACTTTATCTCACGAGAGACAAAAAGAAATGCGTTTCCGAGGTGGCATTTATTTGGATTCTGGATAAAAGAGACATGTTTTATGCAAGTTTTTGATCCACGAAAAGGCCTTAGAGTATAAATAAGAGTTTTCCATAAAAAGTTGGAGTATCGATCTTTAGGGAGAGAAGTGTGACCATGGCGGCCGAGTGGTCTTATTTCGTCCTCGAGGACAGCGATGTTTTGGTTGAGTAGTGTCGCCAAGTTCAATTTCCTGTAAAGACCCATCTTACAGAAGAATTGTTTTGCCCTGGAAATCTGCCCAGGCCTTAAATACTCAGGCTGGGGCTTTGCAAATGTAGAGAGTGGGTGCCTACTCAACTGTCGGTTTCTTCTTTTGATTGATTAAAATTAAAAATTGCATTGATTGAGGTTAACGAATTCATTGTCGGATAGAAATAATTATCCGTAGCACAAGAACAAACACAAGCAAATAAAAATATGCAAAAAAAAAAAAGATCTCACGTTCATCTCATGTGCGCGCTTGTGATCACTGTTTTCCCTCTTATTTCCCCCTTTCCCCTCTATCTCTTTTTCTGTATAACTAAATGTATATATACAAAAATGTTATCCACAAAATATAGTCACACAAAGTACAAAACACTATATTTATCGAAAAAAATAATTATTTTTCGGTCACTGTTTGGCTTCCTTCAAATCCTTGCACAATCATCACCTTTATTCTGGTAAATGTAGTACTTTTTCATGACCATCAGAATTCCTGTGTTAAACGACTCTGCGACCAGTTCATTAAGATAAGTGTCCATTGCATTCATACAAAATACCGATATTCTGGCCCTTGGTCAAAGTCAGGAGTCGCAACCCATGGCTCGTGAGCCACATGTGGCTTTTCAATATTCGAGCAATCTAAAATATGAAAAATACATTTACATATAAAAAAAAGTGTTTTCTTTTCTCATTTTCCTTTAATTTTTATTAAAAAAAATATTACCTTTATACATGCGTCTGCCACTATACGTTTGACTGGCTTAGAATTAAATTGTTTTCAGTTGCTCAAGTTGATTGAGAATCCAGGAAATTATTGAAACCAGTTCTATATATAAATCAGTAATAGTCTAACTTTTTGGTAGATACGCCGCCATGAGGAAACACTCCTAAAAGTGATTTTCAGCAACGTTTGCTTATTCGTAAACTTCAGGAAAGGAGCACTCTCGAATAAAACCAAGACTTACACATTAGCCCCTGTTAAAAGTGGCTACATTTTTCGTAATTTGCAGCATGCTCATACATGAATAAAAAGAGAATTGAAATGATTATTAAACAAACTGTTTGTAAAAAATGCAACACCATGGGAATCATCAGAGTTAAATGATGTTTAATACACAAACGAATTGTATTAGTACAAATAAATGACGAAATTTTCTAAGGAAAAAAACAATATTAAGTGTCCGAAATCAGTATTTAGTGTAGCCACCACGCACTGCAATAAGTGCTGTTATACGATGTGGCATGGCGTCAAACAGATTTTGAATGTTTGCTTGTGTAAGAGAATTCCATATTGCTTGTATGCGCAGCAGCATAAGTTGGTAATTTGAAGCTGCAAGACGCGAATTATGAGTGAGACGCCGACCAACCAATTCCCACATGTGCTCAATAGGTGACATATGCGATGAGAAAGCAGGCTAGGAAAAGAGTTGCATGTGTTGGGCTGAACAGAAGTCTCGAACAGTCTTTGCAACATGTGGGCGTGCATTATCCTGCTGAAAGATAGATCCAGGGATGACTTGAAGGAAGGGAATGACTTCGAACTGTAGCACTTCACAGTCGTACTTGTTGCTATTGAGATTAACCTCAATTCGTACTAAACTGGATTGTCAATGATATGAAGCACCTTAAACCATAACTCCGGGTGTTAGGCCACTATGTCTTTCGATAACGCACTCTCTAAGTCTTCCCCGGCATATCGTCGAACACGATTGCGGCCATCCTGGTCCCACAAACTGAAGCGTGATTCATCTGAAAATACCACTTAATGCCAATCAGATTGTCAGTGCTCATTAGCCCATTGCAGACGCAGCCTTCGGTGGTTTGCCGTGAAGGGGATCATGTATAAAGACACCCTTGCACGTAATCCACGGTGCAGCAGACGTCGACAAATTGACGAATCCGACATTAATACACCTGTAGCAGTAGACCAACGTGCTGCCAACTGCTTGGTGGAAGCTGTACTGTCATTCACCGCCATGCGAAGCAGGTGTCAATCGTCGCTCATTGACGTCATCTTCCGTCATCCACTGCCTGCCAGTTTTTCGAGTTGTTCAGTGCTGGTTGATTCACTGCTTACAAAGCCGCATCGCTGTGGGACTGTTCCGCTACACACGAGCTCCTATTGTGCGATAGAAAAATCGTCCTTATCGAAGGCCAATAATCCTCCCCCGTTCAAACTCTGTCCGTTGTTGGAATTTCTCTTTATTTCGTCGTGGAGGCATACTTAGGTCTCACTAACAAATAAACATTAACTATTTTCAACGTCCCGCTACAGCACACCACGCATGCGCAGGTGATCTGAAACTTTACTATTTTACGTAACATCCTATAATTGATATTTGCTGCAAAGTTAATTTAATTCTGATGAATCCTTCATGTTGTTACATTTCTTACAAACAACAGTGTATACGCAGAGACGATCAGATAAATATTTGTTTAAATATGAAGTTTCTGAATAAAGTTCGATTGGGAGAGATCTTTTTTTTCACGGCTTTTTTTGAAAGCTCGATTCACAGTATTTTGATATTTTGGCATTCTTGTTCTTCTACTGAATCAGTGAAATAAAAATATTTTCAGTACTTCATAGTTTTGAAAGGAATGCAAAATGTTACTTTATATAGACATTTATTCAAATGTACGACTGTCTTAATCGCGACTTCTACCCCTCCTCTGCTTGCGTACGTGTCTCTTTGTAAAAATAGCTCTTTACTCCTTAGATCTCTGTTAATGGCTGCTTGACACCTTAGGTACATATTTCACTTACAAATTGACTCTTCAATCCAAAAGTTTCTCGATTATATTCTTTAGCAAGAGAATGAAGGATTGTCTCTGTGCGGTAAAGGTATTCGAAGTGTGACTAAGAGTTGAAGCATACGAGTACAGTGACGTCCAGACTGTATTCGTTGGTTAAGGAAGAGTGTGATATAAGGTTTGAAAAAATGTTTGTGAAAAAAAAATACCTTATCTTCAAACATTTATTCATCGTCTCTAACTAAATACGTTACATTTAGCTATATTAGTTGAAGGATCAAGATAAAACTTAGTCAGGACTATTTTTAAAGAAAAACTACAACTGAAATTTGAATTTTTTTCGAATTTTTTAAAATTTACTCTTATATTATAGAAATTATTTTTAACAGATATAATTCCAAATTTAAAGTTCAAATGGAATATTATAAGCCCATTTCGTCCTACTTAGTAAACAATATAAAATTTAGGAATCTTTAATTTTTTTTTAAATGTCTATGTTTATTTACTTTACATTGAATTATTTTTCGGCAAAATTTAAGTAACGCAATTTTTTTAGACTGAAAATGTTTTAAAGTGCGACTTCATCACCACACTTAAGTAATTAAATGTAATATAATTTTTGTAAAGTTTTAAAAAGTTTTGTAATGTTTTTGTAAAGGACGTGTTTTATCAAGGTTCCAACAATTATTAATGTCTTTTTTTTCTTCACTGAAGTAAATAAAAGTTCGCTCTTTAATAAAATTTCACCATGAAAAATAAGTCAAATTTTACTTAGAATAAAATATCTAAATCCCGGGTGAGCCAAAATTTGGTTAAATTTAAAAATTCGCACACACAAAAAAAAATGAAAAATACAAGAAAGCGCTCACAAGGAAGTCGGATGCTTCTTAGCAGCAAAAAAATATTTTTATTCGTGCTCGCAATAAATCAAAGAGGTGTGTTATCTATCAAATGCTTCCTGTAAAATAGTGCACCTACATGTTATGCCAATTCAGTAAAATATATCCTATTGATTATAGTTATGGTTAGGACAGAATGATTGGTAGAGATTTACAGATAACTTGATCTCCATTTCACCAGCTGGTCTCACTCCACTTGACCTCCGTTTGTGGAGCTGTTTGAAATCACTTACGTACCTTTTATCCTCGTCAACATTGTCCACACACTCAAAGATTATAGCTGCCTTGAGGTTTGGTTTTTTTTTGGAATTGTTTCCAATATTTTGCAATTATGTGTAACGGGTGTTTTTAGCCGCCTCAGTTGAGTTCGACTATCTTCTAGAGATCAAGATAAACAAGCGTTATTGCAAGAATAACTAAATTGAACGTACTAATGCCCCGTACATTGTATTTCATGTTGTCAGTGCCCTCTACCGGTGATAATTTTAACTATTTTTGACACTAGAAAATTTTGAAGTTCTTGTGAACCCTTTCTTGCAAACCACACAATTTATCATCATTACTTTAATTCTTTTATGATTTATTTAAAATTTGTACGTACTATTGGCTTAACCTGTATTTAAGGATATTTTAGAATATAAGACATATTTACTGAGGATAAGATTTTAAGACAAGTTGGGACAAATCTCACATGTGATTACCTTTACTAAAATAATAATAATAATTTACTAAATAATTCGCTTATTACATAGGGTGTTCAAAGAAAAAGGTGCGGAACGACTTTGTGGGTATAAATGAATAGTTTAATCAAAGTATTTATCATAGGCCTGAGCACACTATCTCATTGATTAACTAGCTGAAGGATTACTTTATTCAAGAATTCATGCGGCCGCGAGAGGACAAGTTCCTTCATATCGTCCTTTAGTCCGTCGTTTAAGTTGATGTCCTTCCCTTTCAGATTTTTTTTAAGAAGAACAAACACATGGTGGCATGTCAGGGCTGTTGGGTGGATGGTCAATATGCTCTCACTTGAACGTAGTCAGCTGTGCGTTCGTGACCCTGCAGTCACAGAGTCACTATCCCAGGCACACCTTGTATACAGTCACTATCCAGCTATGAATAGCGGTCGGTTTTATTCCTTCTGCTGTCTGAAATTGGCCAACGCCTCTCTGCTCTTTAATCAATGAATTTTCCCATGTGAACGTCATATTGTCCTCACACACATTGCCACATCAATTGGACGGCGCTCTTTATAAGAGATTCTGTTCAATGCTGGTTATGTAGGTGCCCGTGCATACTCCGATCAACGCCATAGACTCAAACCGCATTCCTGGATGTGTCGCTACGATTTCCTGTAGTGGTGCAGGCAAATATTATGTAAAAGGTTACGTTATTATGACATTTCCTATATTTTCATTTGGAAACTAATTGAAGTTTGACTTTAAAGTAGGATATAAGAAAAAAAAAAACACCATTGTCAAGATAAACTTCAATTGAAATAAATAGTAATTATCAGCAATTAATTCAATAGAAATAAAATCTTTGTTATATTAGAAATTACTAAATTAATAGCAAAAAAATAATAATTTATTTTAAAATCATGAGTAAATAATTAGTGTCTTTAATTCTTATACATTAAGGTCAGAATAATGGTAAGTCCGTGATTTGTACTCTATCCACATTAGACTTGTCGCCTATTATCTCTGCAGATGGAAAAGTGAATTACTGTGAAATGGGACAATTGGGAAACATAGAAATATATCTGAGATGCATAAATTTCGGAAAAGGAACTACTTTGTGCTTGGATTAATGACATCATTAATTCAATTCTGTTAAGTAATGGACTTAAAACAAAGTGCAAATCTCTGATCTTCTCATAAAATGTGATTTTGGGTATAAAATAAGCTTGTAACTTTATAAATTATATAATATTTCCTGGAGTTTATTGGTTGAAATAAAACTTTTAATTAACTTTTTCATGGGAGACTTTGGATACATTGTATAAGAGGTGATGATTTTAAATAATGAATAGGAACATTTTACAGTATTTTAACTGTGAATCATAAATGATGCACATTTTGATTAGGTTTAACATATTTTTATAAATTTTGGATAGCTAGTGCTTAATTTTATATTGAAATAATATACATTATTCGAATCTGCTTGTTTATTAAGTTTAGTATCACTTTCCATAATACATTTATTAATGATAAAAACTGCAATATTTGCAAGTAGGATTTGCATCCCCGGGATCCCAGTGTATTTTCAGATCCCGAAATCCAGGGATATAATTTTTGTTTCAGCTATATTTTGAAATTTTTTCTCATGAAAAGTTTCTAAGAATTTAATTATAAGAAAGTTTATATTTGTTATTTTTTCCAAATATGTATGTATAGAGGGTTTTTTTTTTGGCATTTATAAGTGCTGTGAGTAAAAAATTACAAGCAGCCCTTGCTTCTCATATGGGTGAACGGCGCACAGATTTAAATAGTTTGCTGCAACACTTACGGACATCTCAAAAATATATTTTATCATAGTTCCTTCTTCAATTAATTGCTTGAGTTTGTAGTGGATCTACTTGAAAGACTTTATGCTTCATATCTCATCGCATTACTAAAAGCCCATGCGTAACTTGATTTTCTATTTCAAATGAAGTAACACTTGAAATAAACTCAAGTTCTGATTCAATAACTGAATCAATTTGTACACAAAAACCATGACGTGTAGCAGAAGAACTAGATAAAGTTCTCAAATACGGATATGCACCAATGTAGTTTATTAGATTTCAGACACTGTCATCAGGTATTCAAAAATAAATATCTCTTTTTAAAGATGGAGGTAGACTACCTAAAAAGAGCATACTCCTATTTTAATGGCAATAAAGCGCACTAGTGTAGAGTGAGAACGATCATTTTCTTTCGGCAGTGTAATTTGTAAGAAAAATAGATACCCGTAGATACTTTGCAGATGCCTGTGTAAATAGATTTTATCATTACGTACCCGTACTTTTAGACACGAGTTTGAGCGCTGTTTTTGCGAAGATCAAGCCCCAACGACTTTTGCAAGAGTTTAAATGCTTTTATTGACAAATATATTCCTATTTTTGAACAATTAGACAAATTGACTTGACATTTACTTAGCACTTTTTTTCTTTGTTTTGAATAGAACTCCTGTCCGTATGCTAACTACTAGACATACATTAATGAAATTCGGTATGCATGTTTCTTTTGTTGAATTGAAATCCAATATGAACAGGTCACGCGGAAATCGATTCTGATGGAGGGCTACAGGGTTTATTGTTGAAATAAATTCGATCTTTTAACAGGGAGATTTAGACTTGAAATTTCTTAAGCATGTTTATTTATTGAGTAGAAATACACTGAAAATAAGTTTTGCGGAAACCCACTTTAATGGATTATGTTACGAGAGCACACACACACACACATAAGATATAATTCTACTACAATCTTAGAAATTATATCCATAATTATTATTTAGAAGTCCCTTTTCGCTTATATAAAGAGGTGATAGTCAAAATATTCTTTTTCAGTACAATCGAACGCTTAATGATACGACATAGATATTCATAATTTTTTTTATTAATACTAGCCGCTACCCGTCTGATTCATTACGTATTTCATAATGATGTTAAGTTCATAAAAACTGCTATTCAAGTTAAGCGCTCGATTATATTTAAAAAAATTCTTAAAATATTCCTCTTGAATAATAATTTCAAAAATTGAAGTAGATTTATCGTTTACGCACCTTGAACCTCCTCCCTCAAAAACGGATTTCCTCCAAACTCATTTTTAGTGGATGTCTACTTAGCAAAATAAACAGGATTGCCAAAATTAAAGTCTAAATATAATAGTTGAAAAGCGGAAATTTTTTACGAATAAACTCCGAAGCCCACTTTGACAGTTAATTTCTGGAAGACCCATTTTTTTTATTTCAATTTAAGAAAAGGAACATGGAAACCAAATTTCATTATTATGGGTTTAGTAGCTCGAAAACAGGGAACTTTTTTTTTATATCAATATATCTTAGTGACTCTCCACTTCCCGCATAGGAGACGCTTTCCATAAAATATTTTCTTACTTGATATATATTAAACAAAAATAAATAAATAAATAAAAAATAAGTAATACATGGTTAACAAATTGCATTATGTATGTCTAAGAATTATAAAAATAAAGTCTATAACTTCCCTCATCCCCTCGCAACCTCTCGTAATCCCCTTGGGAGCTGATTGTTGCAAAATTCGTTCTTAGTATAACTCTACTTCATAAAAGGAACATGCCTAACATTTTTCATGCCGGTAGGTCTAATTGTTTAAAAACGGAAGTATATATTTATAACGCCCCTTAAGCCCTTTCAACTACCCTTGGGGGTTGGGGGTCGATTTTTACAAAACCTGTTTTACAGCGGTTCATGAAAGGAGCATATCTACTTAATTTCAACAATTTACATCAAATAGTTTAAAAAACACACAGAAATTAATATCTATAATACCCTTCTCCTCCAAAATGACCCTTAAGTCTAAATGTTTCCAAAATCACTTTTGCAGCAGATTTCTACTCAGTAAAATTAGCGTGGTTACTAATTTTTGAACATTTACGTCTCATAGTTAATAAATGGGAATTTTCAATTTTTATACCCCTTAAGGCCAGGCAGCACCCCTTGGAAGTCAAACCCCATCTTGTAACTGCATAAAAGGAATTTACCAATTTACCTACCAAATTTCATGTCTGTAAGTCTAAAAGTTAAAAAATGGAAATAATTATCT
>BMAV01012224.1:375666-423209 GCA_019973955.1 Trichonephila inaurata madagascariensis | reverse complement strand
ATATATATATATATATTTAAATATATATAATTCAATCATAACACACAGGAATTAATCAAAAAATTGAAACCAAATGAATCCTATAACATAAAATCCCATTTCAAAATATCAATGGCGAATATAGAAGACAAAATTCCAACGTTTTCAAACAAAATTAAAAAATTATAAAATAAAAATTTATAAAATATCCAAGTGCAACCTCGGACTTAGGACCGATAAGGGGGTTAAACTAGTTTGATGGCGCCAACCTTCTCCCTATTGCAACTTGGTAAATTAATCGTAAAATATCCAATTCTCAAAAGTTTTAAAATTAAAAAGTTAAAATTTAAAAATTAAATAGTTAAATTAAACCAATAAACTTGAAAAATTAAACTATTTGCCATAGCATTCTGAAAGATATTATATTAAAATATTAAAATTCTAAAACAATTGCATAATATATAAGTGAACCCTCGAACACCAAAGATGACGCACTCATCTTTAAAATAGTTGTACAGGTAGAAAAATGTCCAAAATCCGAAAGTTCAAATTAAAAACCAAGTATGTTCACAAATGAATAGCGTAAATCATTAAAAACTCACCAAAAAGTATTCTATCAATAATTCAATTCACAAATTTTTGAACGATTTTTCTCTCNTATATATATATATATATATATATATATATATATATATATATATAGGCTTATTCTCTACAAACAAGAGATAAAATCAAAACAATCACATTCGAAAAACACATAGGCAGTAGGAAAATCCCACAATGAAGGACATAAGAGTAGCCGAGATTAATAATTATAAAATGGATGCTGCAGTGTCATAAACATTACTGACTTAGGACAGCTAATAAATAAAATAATTTATATAAAAGTGGGGTTGAACATGTTTTTTGGCCCGCCAACGTTCCCCCCCCCCCTTATGTAAATAACACTGAGCAAAAACCAATAGAAAATAATGGATAGGAATATCTAAATCCATTACAAGACAGAGGTAAATTACCTAAAAATTGCACTTACAAATGCAATGCCCGCACTAAATCTGAGTGCAATAAATAAGTTATTGTCAGATTCTGGACCCTAGTGCAGATTTAAATCAAGTGAAGGGCTGAAATGTAGCACTTAACAAAAGTATAAAAAGAATGGAAATAAAAATTAATAAGAGTTGCAAATTAGAGCATAACTTTAATAACACTAGTGTAAAAATGAATAAAATAATAATAAGTAATTTTATCTAATATTAGATTATGGAGATAACTATAACTATGAAATATTTAAGTTTATAGTAATAAACTATTATGAATCTCAGAATTTTTAATCCTATTTTGAATAGCTTTATTCATATAACAATTAATAAAATTAATTGGGTACTTCTGATTTAAGCAATATTTAGTAAAATGTTTATAGTTATTTATAATGTCTGATTTTATTGACACCAGAAATATATATATATATATACATTGTATATATTATACCGCAGATTTTTTTTTTCTTTTTCATTTTTTGAAAAAGTAATATATGCCACGAGTATTTAGTATACGTGGATTCTATGAGTAAAAATAATAGTTTCTTCGAGTTCTTCTGATTTCTTTAATTATTCAGAGAGACAAAAATTAATTGGTTCGTAGTTTATAAATTTATAAGAGTAAGAAAACAGGTTATAAATATTGATAAATACAACCTATTTTTATTTTTTTAATATTAAAAAAAAGAAGAGTCAACGTTTTTCATTTCTTAGGGAAATGCTTGTTTATTCAATGAATACCTAGAAAACCAATCTTTAACTTAAAAAGAGCAAAAATAAATATTCAAATATTTTCATAAAATAACTTGTTTACAAATATATACTAGGAAATGTCAAAATGCTCTTAAAGTAGCAAGAGGTTTATTGTAAATCAAGGAATTTCTCCTTTTCTAAGAAATAAATAGTTCTACCTCAAAAAACAAATGTGTTCAAAAGCATACAAACACACACAAAAAAAAGATATTGTCTTGCCTCTTTTATCAGGAATCCCCACATACTCGTAACTTACACGCGAAAAAAAAAAAAAACTGACGATGCGATACTATCAACGATACATTATTATTTCGGATTTTTGCCCCTCTAGATCAGCTCTTGGGAATAAAACCTTATCATTTACAAAAAAGAAAGATTTTCCTTAGGTATGGTACACAAAATACACACCTAAAACTGAATGGAAAAAATGAAAGAACAGTATATTTTTTTTATCTAGAAAATTTCTAGAAACTTTTATTTTAACTATATCAAGTAAAACATGTAAGCATTGTTGCTTTTCTACTAATATTAACCTTTTATTTATTAGATGGATTTATAACTCATTATGGTTTATAATGATTTTAAATAGCCGTAATGTTTGAAATAATTTGATTTCTTTAGTATGTAATGATGCAAAATACAAATTTTTATTTTTAAACTTAATTATGGTTTATGTAATTTTTACCATGTATTTCATGCAAAATATATACAATTTTATCTGTATTCTGCCTCAAAATATGAGCAATAGTTAGTAAAATTAGTATAACTTGAGATTAAAGTTTACAGCAACAAAATTCGCATATTTTCCTTACACAGTGAAATGTTAAAGCAGCTCCACAGTAAAATTACTCCATAATCACACGAGGCGATAGATACAGAAAGAGATTCAATTCAGCAATTGCTATCTCATTCTTTGCTTTGGATGTTACGCGTGTTTTATGCACATTTTTTTCCTTTATTTGATCAACATTTTTGAAAATGAATTATTAAAGAGATTTGAGTAGAAATAAGTCTGGAATGCAATCAGAGACGTATTGTCTATACATGGATCGAAGTAGATTAATTAACCTTAAATGTCAACCGTTTGATCATCAGCCATTTTTGGAATGACCATTGAAATGAATATACGTTAGTATATGAAGACAAGATATGGGTTGTCAAAGGCAGGGATGACGAACCATTGGTACGCGTGCCAATAATGACACGCGACACAATATTTTGAGCAAACTGGTGACAAAATGGCTTGCATTTTATTTCAAAATAACAAAGTTCACTATGAAGCATTACGAACAAACGCGAGTTGTCGGTTGCAGTGCGGTGGGGATTACACTTGTTTGTTATTGCCTTAGTTATGTTGTGGACTACAATTCCATATGATGCAAAGTTTGTCTACGCATAGCAGTGTCAATTTCATTGACAGAACTGTATTTTACAGTTTATATGTGTTACATTTACGATTTTTAAGTGTTATTTTACATGACTAGTTCAGCAAAAGAATAAAGAGGGCAAGACAGTAAGTGTAACAGAGAATTTCAAATTTGGTGGATCAAGAAATATAGCATTGTAAGTAAAGGCAAGAAAGCAGTGTGTGTTTTATGTTCTGAAAAAGTGGCATGCAGATCATCGTCTTTAAAACTGCATTTTGAGATAAATCGTAAATCATCCTGTTAAAAAAGTAAAAACCACAGTAAAAATAATTAATTACCTAAAACCGATTGTCAGATGACTCGAATTGAGCATCTCATTCTACTAAAAGTAACATCTTACAATCCTAATATAAATTATTTGTCATCCAGTCTGCTACATCAGAACTCACTCTCATGTTACTTACTTTAATTTGAATAGCCCGTATATAAATAAAACATTTACAATTATACAGTGCAAAAGATATTTTTTCGTAGTAAATAAAGAGTTGTTTTGTGTTCCTTATATTTACAGTCGAACCTCTATATAATGAACCTCTATGTTGCGAACTTTTTCCTGGAACCTTGAACAATTATCGATTTTCTTCCTAAAATAACCTCTTTATAGCGAAGTGCATTTTCTATGTAACCAACTTTTTCTTTTTTCATTCAATTTTGGTTCTTTTTTTTAAATATTTTTGAAAAAATTTCAAGTTGTTCTCTATTTAACACATTTTATGGTGGTCATAAATTTTGAACTGGTTTTATTAGATCCTAACTTACCGAGAGCAATAGAGTTTTGGACGTTTTATCCAAGAAGTGCAAACTTTAACCCCCATTACCCAGTTCACTAGAAACATCTTCGCTGTCTTCGTCAACCTTCAGAGGAGTTGCCTCGTGCCCTCGGGTTCTAATTATAAAATAATGTATGTTTAATGTCGCTTGTATGCTTTAGTTTGTAAAAAAAATGCTTTTTTAAAATTCATTAATTTTAGTATAAAATTATTTTCTTAATATTGAAAATACAGTGAATTCTTCAGCATTCTTTTTTTTTTTCATTACTGTTTTTTTTCTTTCTTTTTTGATTGGTAAGATATATAAAATAAACATAAATTAAATTTTATAAAATGTGAATAATTTTTTTTTTAATATATAGTGTTTATGAATTTTTAATTTGTTTTATGTGGTTTTTAAAGTATATTAAAAGATGAAGCTCTATATAACGAATTTTCCATATAACGAACTTTTTTCCGGGACTTAGCGACTTCTATATATAGAGGTCCGAGTGTAGTCTTATTATTTCCCAATAATCACATGTCAAAGTTATATTTGTGATGGCAAGTCTATACCTCATTAAACATTACTTTAGGGGGGGTTCACCCCCACCTGTCATAGGGTCACAACCACCGACGTAGACCGTTATCTTTGTTTGACAACAAATTTCTTTGCTCAACAAATTTTTGGCTCATTCAGAATGCTAAATATTATCTTCATTACAGATTTGTATTGTTCAATTTCTATTGTAGTAAGCACAAAATTTTGATCCGCCATGAGCCATTTTATGCTTGTAAGGATATGTTACTGTTTCTAATGCCATCTGTCTGACGTAACAGATCAAGTCCCACGAAATTCATCGTGGTAAAGGTTTAGAAGTACGCGTGTCGTTGGCTTTGGCGACCATACAGGTGGCAGTACAAATTAGCTAGGCGAAATGCCCCGAAAGGACGATAGATAGCGACACCACCTATCTCCACCTCCACAATTTAGCCGTGGAACTGAAGGGAAGGGAAATATTCTCCATTCCCCTCCGCTCGTGATTCAGTCCACAAGACATTCGGACCCACTGATTTAACGAGCACGTACTCCGTGTGTACTCCGTGTGTACTCGGATGGTACTTGGTGGCATCAGGCATCGAAACCAGGCCTTCCGGTCTGGAGTCCGGTGCTCTAACCTCTAGGCTACCCACGGGTTTTTTTAGGATATTTTAAAATTTTTTAAAAATTTTTTTTTTTTTTTTTTTAGTAATTTTTATTAAAAAATATGACATTTTAGTACATGAAATTTTCACCTTTCTATTAATAATAAAATCCATTTGTTTTTCTTAAAAATCTTACTGAAGATTAAATATTTTTTCACATAAAATTGAACCAATTCGTCCAAATAGCTGTTTAATTTAATTTCAGTAATAAAATTGATTATTACATATTTAATTTTTTTCTTTTATGGGCTTCTAGTAGGATATTGTATTCTTCTATTTTATCTGGAAATTATAAGATATAACACTCCTCTTCAATCAGGTATAAAAGTCAAGGTTATTTTTGTTTGGCATTTTTAGTGGTCAAACTTTCTATTTTTTTTTTACAAAACCTCTTATTTCTAGTATGTTTAGTTTTCTCTGTTTGAGTTAGCATGGATATAATTTAATAGATCATATGTGTGTAAAAATATTTTAATGCAAATATACCTGAAAATAAACGAAATAAAATGTACAAATTCATCAACATACAATTTATAAATATAATACCAAGTTTATTTAAAAACCAAATATTAATTACATAATTATATTTGTATTATTTATAAAATATAATCTTGAGCGATTTAATTCCTTTTCAGTAAAGACATAATATCAAATCTAAAAAGTTTGTTTGAAAAACTCAGTAGTATATATATATATATATACGTATATATATACCGTAAAATCCGGCGTATAACGCGCACTAGTGTATAACGCGCACCCATACATTCAAGTTGCATTTTCTTAATTTTCGGGTATGTTCGCCGTATAACGCGCACCCGGCTTTTTAAGAAGATATCTGAAATTTTGTATACAACGCTCATATTTTGAAGTCATTTATTCGAGAAATAATGCCAGACTTTTGAAATAGTAGTATATTTCTTGATTTAGATCTTTTTTAGTTCATAAGGTATATCATTTCTTTGAAATAAACTGTATTTCGATATGTGTAAAAGTAAAAAAAAAAATTATGCTCATATCTTTCGTTATTTTTTAAAGCTATCGTTTTTATACCTTGCGTATAACGCGCACCCTTGTATTTCGATCATATTTTTTGTGTTCAAAGTGCGCGTTATACGCCGGATTTTACGGTATATATATATATATATATACATAGTTATATTGTTTATTACTATTGCAAACTAACTTGGTTGGAAAGTACTTAGCTATTAACGAGTTCGTATTATAAACTTAAAAAAAATGTTTCAAAAAATATATATCTTAAGAAAATTACGATACAAATATATTTTGGTTTCATTAATCAGCTTTACGTCGCATTTTCAATGTTTTTTTTTAATATAATTATGTAGTCAAAACGATAGTTTTTTTTCTCCTATAGATAAATCTTCTGCTATAATATTGAACTAATAACGCTTTCTTAATTTATTAAAATGGAATTTGAACTAGAATAATGCTTTGTGAGTTAGGGTTTTGTTAAATAAAAATTAATTAATTTATTTTTTAATTATTTATTTTTTTTAACTATAAAATGATTTTTGTTAGTTGAGATTTTGTCGAATGAATTTAAAGTATTTTTTCTCCTCTGAAATCTGTAATAAGATTTTTGCCAGTTAGAATTCAGAGCTCGAAGAGATGTTTGTCTGCTCTTCATCTTGTTGCAGAAATGATTACAGAAAAAATATACTATGGATTATGTTGGTGTTGAGACTTTATACGTAAATAAGTTCACGAAACATTCGAAGTATTTCAATTGTTCCAGAAACAGGATTAATACAATAAATAATGTAATTAAATTTAGAAGTGGGCCAATCAGACACCACAGTACTCAGTGACACTGATTGCTGTGCCGTAGAGCCTGTATTCGAATCCCGAAAAAGTACAAATGTTTGCAAATGTATTGTGCATTTCAGAGGCAGGGGGGCTCTCTATATATTCATTGTGCCACAAATTATTTTATGGCTGATGGAAAGGGGAAGAATGTTGGAGTTCCCCTGACCCAGGGTGTCCTTCCTAAAAATCCGGTGAAAGCGAGCCAAATCATACTGTCACCTGCAGGGTGCTCAAAGCTGCGCTAACAACAGGCCTAAAACTTCTTCCTTGCCACAATAACTAAATCTGAAAAAGTCGAGTGAGTGAGTGAGTGAATATTCACGTCGTACTGTTCAGCAAAACGAGGGCTTTTGGTGACGGACCACGTAATTTTGAGCCACGGTCAAGTGACGTGAACGACACCTGAGCTGGGACTCGGTCTCCTAACTACCACACCAAAAGGAGGACATTTCAGCTCTCGACAGATTTATCGTGCATCGCTGCCCTACACGGCGGGTCTTTAGTAGTATTGGGCTCGAACTCATGTCATGTCTGCCATGATCCGATACTTTGATCAATGGGCTACTGCAGCCCTTTGACGCTGTTGAATAAGTGGCATTAGTAACATAAACACATTTCAAAATCCGATATTATTTCTAGAAGGATTACTAGAAAACTGCTTATTCATGGCAAATGAAAGCTTCAATTTGTTTTTATTTCGTTCACAATTGGATAGAAGACAAATCATATAAAAATATTTCGATACCCTTTTATCTAAAAGTTTGCTTTGACTAAGGATTATGTTTTATGATAACGTAGAAAGAGAATCTTAAATTTAAAAAAAAGAGAGGGAGAGAGAGAATGACAGATTTATAAAAAAAGAAAAAATAATAATTTCTCAAATCGAATAATAACTGAACACTTGGCAGGATCATGAATTCCAATACGAATTTGAACCACAATTAGCTCACTTTTAGTATTTCATTAATACGAAACAATAATGTTGTAAATAAAAATATCTTTCTCGTAAAAATGAAGTTTTATCTTTAAGATTTACAATTTTGAAGCCTCTCATCTTCATCCAAGTGTGTGTTGTTTCTGTTTAAACCGTAGTAAAAGCGTTAGAAATTCTTAAAAACATTTTGATGAACAACATCCCTTGAGATTGGGTAATTAGAGTGCACACACAATACTCGATTAATTAATTAAAAGACTTTTGAAAATGGAGGAACGATTAAAATTAGTTACTTTCTCTTTGAAAAAATGAGCTAATCGATCAGTAATTGAATAGGGAGAACACGAGCGTTCTACACATAATTAAAAGCCAAGTGTAGAGGATTTGCGTACAATCTAATTAAAGAAAAGAAAGAACGCACGAGAGAGAGATTAAATGAAAGAGTTGCAAGCAAACTAGAGGAGAAAGAAGACTTGTTGAATAACAATTTTTATTAATTGCGTTATCCGAAATCAATTATCTATAGGTAATTCAGTTGGGTTCTAAGTATGTTGAATATTTTATACGATTCTTTTATTAATATATAATGTGTGTAGGATGATAATATTATTAAATGAAATAAATATTATACATAAAAAAAGTATGATTTTAACGTGAGGAGGATTTTCGTGCTTAGGGTTGAGACTTTCGATTATTTTTGTGAACGAAAATAACTCTGCCGCGTTAAATCAGAAGTATACATAAATATTATAGATATAATTTATATTTTACATGCTTGGTTACGTTTTTTTTCTTTTCTTTTAAATATTGAGGTTGCCCATTTGAAAAGTAGACACAAATGATTGCATTTGATTGAATGTAGCTACACCACCCTCTTCAAAGAGGTTTATAAAAGGTGATAGAAAACGTACACCACATACGGTGTTCAATAGTGAAACCTGTTTGACGTACAGGAAATTGATCTGAGTAAAGTCGTGCTGTACATAGATGTGTCCATGCCAAGACAATGCGTGGTCTAACGTCTTCTGATTGCGTCAGGCGTGCTTAATGCAGACATCTTTCGGTGAATGAAGGTAGTCTATGACGTGAAATGCTTAAGTCAAAATGCTTTTAACAGTTTTTCTAAAATGATGCAAAGGATATCAGGTCTCCATGACAATGCCCACTTTCTCGTCTCCCCATAAAACCAGATGATCTTGAAAAGTACAAAGGAAAGTGCCTGAAAACCCACCATACAGTCCGTATTTGTCACCCTGCATACTTTTCCATTTAAGAGAGCATTGCATTTCCATTAGGACGATGAAGTAAAGGAAGATGTGCAAGACTTCCTGAATTAACAACGATCTTTCTGAAGAAAGGCAAGGACCTGTTCCAAAAAAGAGTGTACCTGAGTTAAAAAGTTCATATTTCTGCTATTGCTTTTGATTTCCAAGAAAGATGCTCTCTTAATTTAACTTCTCCATTTTTCTCTCTCTCTCATTTGGGCAACTCTTATACTTCCAGTCATGAAGAGGTTTACTTATCCCTATTATTATGATGCCTGAATATTACTCGTCTAAAAAAGAAGCGTCTACACAACTGTTTAAAGTAAAATCTATAGGGAAAGATTATCATTCAAGGCAATATCTCTGTAAGACTGATAATAAGCAGAACTTTTGTATTAGTATTTTGGTGTTTTTCAATGGCACTCCGTAGTATTCTCAAATAATTCCCCGCAGCTTTAGATCTGTGGGAATGATAACACCTATTTGCATACATTACCGTTCTTTCATAAAACAAGGTTTTCCTATTAAATAATACCATAAAGAAATCTCAAACGTTAGTTAAGAGGGAATACGTGTCATAACTGGCTCCAACTTCTTCTGTTTGGGCCCAATTCCTTCAATAAGCTTTAGGCAAATATTATTCGGTCATTGTATATTAATTCGAAAAAGAAACATACTTCGAATTTCTGCTTTGATCTTCATTTTTTTTTTTCTTCTTTTTTTTTTATTTTTGACAAAAATTACCAAATAAAAATTGAAACTTCATGTGGAGGCAAACATTTATTATTTAACTGTAAAAGATTTAATTAAAAAAATATAAAACAAGGAAATTTTAATCAGAAATCTCTTTAGAAGAATTGGAAGAATATATGATACATACACTAGAACAAAAGACAAATAGGTTGAATGAATAAGTTCAAATTTTTGAGCAAGTTTTTTTTTCTTTTCTAAAGAAAACTTATTATTGCTACATAAGATTTTTGAAAAACTCCTCTTTTAGATATTGATATATCCTTATATTGCAAAACGCAATAACTATAAGTAATAATATTCCACACACAAACTATAAACGTCAGAAAATGTAACAAATCCTAGAATGTTCCGAAATTACTTTCTTTAATGTCAAACTTTTCGAAGAGCTGTTATGGCTTTTCCTTTAAATCTCTTCCGTCTCTTAGGATGTTAAACTAGTAACGTCAGCCCTAAAAGTGACCAGAAACAGAACCCCCTTTTACTTTAGAAAGCCAATACTTTTCTTTTTTGTCCAAAATCGATACGTATATCGTATACTAGATATTTTCAGTTTATTTTCGATCAGAAACATCGAATTTTTGAAAGAAAACTATAAATTCTGGGAGAGTATCCTTCTAATGATTTCTCTAAACCACTTTTCAGAAACGTATATTATTAATTACGAGGATAAATTCACTAATAATCAGATAAATCATGCTAAATGAAATGATATGTTTTCTATATCTCTTTTTACGATTTTAGAGCTCAGACACAAACCATTTCTTAACTTTTTGGGTTGATGTGAGCATTATTTTTGAAAAGTATTTTGCAAAAAAGCTATTCATTAAAAAAACAGAATATTACTCTAATCAAAATTCATTATAAACAGAACAATTGAATTTGGATGAAAACAAAAAAATTTTTCTTCTCTCTTTAAAAACCAATTATGCTATACAAACCCAATATTCCACTAAAAAAAACCAATGATCCAATTAACTAGATATATTCTCATATTTTAGAAACACACACGTAAAAGTGCACTTTAAATCAAATGCCTCGAAACAGTATTTCCTTAATTGACGATTAGAACATTTTGAACCAAAGTATAAAATAATTGTAGATAATTTTATTCAGAATCAATTATAATTCAATCTAATATGCCTTAATATTCGTAGAGCAGCATTTCTCAAACTGTGGGGCTCACCCCCCCCTTGGGGGGCGCGAGCATATTGAAAAGTCAAAAACAAAAGATTATTAATTTACAGAAAGTAAACAAACAAAATACATTCTGACATAAAAAATAAAATACATATTTACACTGAGTATTACACTTATAAATATATCAGTGCTACACAATGTATTTTATAATTAATTTACCAATACTAAGTAAGAACAAGTTTAATACTTACCAATGACCCATAGTATTGTCATACATAAAATTATATGCAAAATTATACACAAAAATTAATACTTATCTGGGTAATTCGTACGGTTTATAATAAATCTCTTAACTGCCGATTAAAAGTTACGGGGAGAAAAGGAATAAACAAAAGCAATAAAAAAGAGCCTCTGAAATGAGTAAATTCAACGCAAACACTATGTCCTTTTATTCATTACAAAATCTTTCCGATAAATTTTATGGATAACAGTGCACAAAAAATATCGTACTTCGAAAAGACGTATATATACATCCGCCAGTGGCACTTAAGAGGTTAAAGTCGTACCGTAGTTTAAGTATCAAAATATAGTACTACTGAATTCAATACATTGTTATTGTATGAGGGGAGGGGAGATGAAAATTATGAATGAATATTGGGTCGTGGATATTGAAACTTTGAGAAGCACTGTCATAGAGGCAAGAAAAAAAATTCCTGAATCTTAAGAGTAATTCTGTATTTTGTAATGTAAATGTATTATCTTGTCAGAAAAGAATAGAAAATAAGGTATTCTTTTGCAGCCAGTGAAAAAAGCGCAACTTGAAGAAATCGTTCCCTAACCTTAAACTTTACAAATGGCAGAAGATTGAGCTAATATACAAATACAACAAATTTAAGGCGATATCAATTTTGACCACCTGTACTACCATATTCATTTTTATTGGACTTACATGACAGTATAATGCTTCAAAATCTAGTAAAATAAAGTTATAATATGCAAATTTTCTCCCGCTCAATTTTGGCCTTCATGGAGGTTGTGGTAGCCTAGAGCTCATGTTTACGAACTCTCGGCCAAAGTGTCAGAAGTTCAAGTCTTGGTGTCATAGAAGACACGCCGTTTACGAGCAGGCCGATTCACGATTAATTCTTCGAGGTCCATTGGTGTGGTTTGTTAGTTGATTCGGGGGGAGGGGGTACCATCTCCGGTGTCGTTCTCGCAATTTCACCCACATCCATCTATAATAATCCGCATGATGATTAATTGTGCGACGTTATTATAACTCTCAATCTCTCACTTGATCCTTCTTTAATAAATACCCACTGAAAAAAATCAAAATATGTCAGAGTAGAAAGGGACTCCAGCATGTGATTAAAATTTCGGTGTGGATGTTATTCTGTAGGGAAACAGTGGCTAAAACTGCATTAAGCCGTCTTATCAGTGGTCTCATCAATTTCTCTTTCTCTCAATGCATACGAAGATCGTAGACACTTGTAAAGAGTATTAAGCTTACAACGTTACGAACGAACACGTATAAGGCAAAATTGTTCTCTCTAAAAAATATATATATATCTATTATAATCTTCTATTATTTGTAATTTTAAGTATCAATGATCATTCAGAACTTGAGTGACTTCATCAATGAACAGGACATTAGCAACAATAACATAAGTGATATAATTTAAATTAATTCTGAGTTTTCAGGATAAGGTTGTGAATGTTATGAATAAGGAAAATAAATCATAGGGAGATATAAAGCAATAAAGGGTAGGGACAATCTGGTTTCGAGAACTGAAAATCGTAAACTGCACAACATATACGAGCTGCGGACGTATAAAGGGGGAGGGGGAAACAAAACGTGTTGCCACCTTGCTCTGGTTCACAATATGAGAAGCGGAAATCTCTTTTAATTTCTAAACACTGAATCTATGCAACTAAATGATGCTGTAGAAATATATAATGTGGAGATATTATTAGTAAATTAGATTTAGGTTTATGCAGAAGGCAAACACGCACACTGACATATATATAATTAAATATATACATTAAAATAGCTTTCACGTATAATCATTAGTCAACACTTAGATCATCATGTGTACATAATATAAATATAATTAAACAACAACATGTTTATTTGTGTAGTTATGAAAGCTCGTCTGAATGTGATATCCATTTCAAAACTATATCCCATCACTCCTAAATATTTTTCTCTTTAACAGTCAAACATCGGTGACTCTGTCATGGTATAATTCTTCCTCATATTGCTGTGGTGAAGATCAAGCACTAATTTGATTCCGGAAAGGGGGTGGTGAGGGAGTGAATATTAACGTCGCACTATTCAGCTACACGAGGTCTTCAAAAGAGAGGATGGAAAAGCAATTTAATCCCTTAACTGTCACCACCTTATATATAGCTCAACCGGCTTATTAACTGCCCCTGACATTTATGTACACCTTTCTGAAATATTAACTTTTTCTTTGCATTGTTTTTATTAAAACTATTCTGAAGGCTTTGAAAAGCAATAAAATGATCTTGATAATGCTAGAGAAGAATTTACTCACTTAAGAGGAAATTTGGTTTATTTATGCATTTTCTCCGCTCCCCCCTCATGAAAAAACTAGGCCATTGGTGAGAGAATCGCGTGACTTTTGTTCGGTACTAAAGGGGTGATGGAGAAAAGCCATTAAATTGGAAAAGAAATGATTACAAAAAGTTATTTGCAATAATTCGCTTTATTTTTATTAAAAAAGTTAAATTCTATAACTGAGTACACACGATATGTGGACCAGACAAGCTAACGTTTAAGAATCAATTTTTACTTCTCTGAAATGAGATGCTATCCCTCTCAGACTAAATAAAATAATAATCCTTCAAGATTAGTATCTTACAAGTGGCTCGGTAACTGGCACTCAGACACTAATTAATGTGGTAATATTCGACTAACGTCTACTCCACTATAAGATATTCTATATTATATAATCTCTCTCACTGATAATGTATCTACTATTTGGTATTGATATTCACTTGGCGTGTCTCTAGATTCAAGTCCCAATTTGTCTGGACGGAAGAAAACCCAAGTTAGAGAGGATAGACCTCATGGATAGTCCATTGTTCATCTCCACGTTTAATGGTCCCAGCCAAAAGTAATGCTTAAATTTGTGGAACAGCGTTCCATATTGTTCTGCTTTGAACAATACTTCACTTTAGGGTCATACGGCTTTTATGTCATTGGATGCGTCACCAGATATTGATCCAATCCTGACTTTGCTGTTGATCAGACTCCTCCCAAACAACAAACTGTTTCTTTGGAGAGACTTATTCAAGGATATGCGTAGGAAAATTATTTTTTTTCGTCAACATGTACTCACCACTTACTTAATCCTTTAACTAGCGTATATATCAGTCTCGATAAGCAGTTGCGTTACGTACTCCTGGAGTATATATCCGTCCTCTTAAGTGTGATTATTTGTGTTGGTGCTGCTATGTTTAAAACTAGTACCACGGCTTTTGAATACAAAAAAAAAAAATATTACAAGTGAGTGCTTGCAAAGTTTTTACTTATTTCAGTGAAAAATTGGGAGTTGTATTTGTTGGTGTGTTTTCCAGGAACACACACATTGAAACTCACATATCTAGACGATATTGCTTGTGTTTTCCTTTTGAGTAGCTTATGCTCTTTTTATCTTTCTTTGTTTCTCATTTACGAAGAAAGTGCATCGAGAACAAGTGTTGTTTCCTCAAGAAAAACATGAACTGTGAATCCTGCTATCAATGCATTGAATGTAATGCTGGTTTATGTATTCAACCATATTTCAAGATATCTAACATAATTAAATTATAACTCTTTTTTGTATGCTATAATTCTATAAATTAAGTTTGCATTTTCATATTATATTTTCCTTTTTCTTTTTTAAACTGAAAGTAAACTGTTTTGATGTTGCAAAACATGTATCTCTTTTACTTCCAAGGAATCGGCTAACATCGCTTGTGGGGAAAAAGGTGGCACTAGGAGATCAATTTAATAATTATTCCTCAGCAATTAATTGGTATAAAAATTTATAATGGGACAGTTAAGCATTTTTATTAAATTTAAAAAATAAATAATTTTGTTTCAATCCAAATTTCATCTCTGTGCATAATTCACATACTCGTCATTCATGCAATGCATGTTACTTTTGTGATGAGAAGCACTTGTAATTTGCAATTTTTTAAACATCTACTCTTATATAGAAGATAAGCAAACAAATAAAATTGCCCGTAAAAAAATTACTTTAAAAATAAGATAAAAATAACAGAATGATTTGCAACTTATTCAATTATGGAAATTTTGAGTCTTCGAGCTAACAATTCGTATTCGTTCATTTGAATTATAGCAAATATATTCTCAATATCAGTAGAATTTGTTTTCGCGTGCGGTCCTTTTTTATGTGATTTTAATTTTGTGTGATTTGTTTAGTGCATTTTTTAGTGTGCGGTCTTTTTTGAAGTGATAACTTCTATTGGCGCATTTTGCCGGAAAGTGAACTTGAATAAACGTCACCCTCGGGTATGGAACGTTCCTTCGGCTTTTTCCGTCTCGAGTCGGAAATCCTGCTCGTACAAGGTCATCCACACCGCTAAAAAGAAAAGGAGAGACGTTTCCTTTCCACCCCACCACTCTGAAAAGTGATAGTTTTCCCCTCTTCGCCGTAAAAGTAAAGTTCCTAGCTTCGGTCTAAGTGGGGTGGGGGGCGCGCGGGGGGGGGGGGGGGGGGGGGGGGGGGGGGGGGGGGGGGGGGGGAAAATGAAACATGTAATATTTCTTAAAAGATAGGCTTAGAGAGAGAGAGAGAAATCCTACACTAAAAGTAAATAAAATGTAGAAAAAGGACAATTTTTTATAGAACTAAGTAAATAGTGTAATTATCATTAGCAATATATTGCAATGAATTTAAGAATAAATATCTATTTTTGTAAGCGAATCTCTCTCAGAATAGCAATAAACAAATAGCTCTATTAATCACATTGCTTAAAAATACTTGGAGTCTGAAAAGAAAATTAAAACAATTAAAAATTTAAAATAACAAAATTAAGTATACAGGTATTAAGAAAAAGTTACATTGAATAATTTAATTACAAGAAAACAAAATATAATTAAGTAGACTTAACTTGCAGCAGCACCGGATATATTTGTACAAAACTGCAATACAATGACAAAAGAGCTAGTATAAGCAAATGTGATATATATCTTCTGATTAAATCCCTTTTAAAAAGTTTTGACCTAGATTCCTCTCATCCCAATGTGTCTAACTATCAATTTGCTTAAATTAATTCATGGATAGAATTGAATATTGTTAAATTACAACCAAAATTCATAAAGCCGGATCGGGTCTTCTGAACAAATTACCTATGATTTTAAGTGGGAATTTCAAAGTGGATTTTTTAAAAGACAAATCAAAGCCTTTAGATGATTTTTTTTAAAAAATCAAAATTCAATTTAATTATGTCAAATTATTCAAATGAAAGCACGAAGAATTACGGAACAACGTTTGACGGAGTTTTTTTATAGACATTTATGGACTCATAGGACTCTTAACAGATATACCTGCACTCGCGAAATAAACATCCTTCTTCAAACCAATATAATTTTGCACTAAAACAAAACAATATTTTGAAATTTTTACCACATGATAATCATTTGTATTTAGAATATTTCTCAAATATTCAGAAAATTTGAGAAAAAAATTTAAAAGGTTATAAAGAAATAAAGATTGGACAATTTTTTCAAAAATATGAAAATCAGTATTTTACTCCGCGCTGAATTCTGTTGTACAAAATTAATCAAAATTTTTACAAAATTAATTTTACTTGGTATAAAAATGTTCACTTTTGAAGTTATTCTAACTTTTAAGAAATTTAGAGGAAAAAAAATACTTTTAAATATAATTATAACAAAAATTTTAAAATTTTAGGAGAAAAATAAAATAAAATTTAAATAAGAAAATTCTATTCATTTTTTTAAATTGCCGTATAATTTATGAAAAACATTATTTTGAACACGTGTATAAAATTTCAAATTAATATCATGAATAGTTTCTGAGAAATCCTGTGCGAAAAGCTAAAGTTTTTTGTTTTGCGAAAAATGAAGTTAAAAATAAGAAAAAGATAGGGGTTTTTTTTTTCGTTTAAATTTCTCTTTACTTATTTCTCAATAACTTCGAAAGTTTTTAAAGTATCAACACACAACTGTGGTACTAAAATACTCAGAAATATTAAAGCTTTAACATATATAATTTTTTTTTCAAAAATTGAAAAATTTGCAATTTAAGAGTCCTGTGAGCTCTTAAATAAAATTTTGTAGCTAAAGTATTTATAACCTATTTCAGCTACCATAAACTTATTGTTTCCTTCTTAGAATAAAACTAATTCTTACAAATATGATTGTATATTTCGCACAAAAATATTAATTTATGAGTACAGGCATATGAATAAATAATTTTATAGGACAACACTAATATCCCCTTGTTTTTTATTCACCGAACTAATCCCTCTGAAATAAGATTACAAAATTTGCAGTTATCACTTCTAGCGTATGGTCATAAGCACACACACTTTTCTTTTTTAGCTGTTTATAAATTACAACGACTTTGAAGCCTTTATAATGCTTTCTATAAACGTACCATTGGGGTATGGGAGAATGTTAGATCCCCTCCCTGCAAAGTCAGATTTTGCTTTAATATTTTATAAATAACGTATATACGTACTTGACGCTAGTCATGCGTTGGGTCCCCTAGATACGCCATATGCGCATATACACACTTCAAGACACTCTCTTCATTTAATATAAACAGTATGGTTACAATGCGCGTTCATTTGCTTTATCACACCATGCCAACATCCCGCTCTTGATTAAAGAAGAAACTTTAAATGCCTGTGGATTTATCAATAATTTGATAGATTACGTGGATGGACATGAAGAACAATATTATTTGAGAGTGAACAAAATATATGCAGGGATACAGCTTTTGAACAAATTGGGAAAGTATTTTCTTAAAATAGATACCGATTCCGAAAGGAGTATGAAATTTCAAAAAATAGCTTTGATTACTCATTTATGGTTACCGTGACACCTTTAAGCGTAAAACTTATCTCTTATTTTATAATGCCAAAAAATAAATCAATTGAAATTGTATTTTCAAGTGATGAAAATGACTTTGAACTAATTCATGACAAGAAGATGAACACGTTGGATTACCATGAGTAGCAGTTAATTATGTATGTGCATTTTGTGAAACTTCTGAATGTATACAATGCGAAACTAAATGTTTTAAAAATGTTTCCATGGGTAATTTAATTATTATTTTTGCCATGTTAGTACTTTCTCATAAATTTTGTAAATGATTGGTGTATTTTCTAAGTGCGACTTTTTTTATGTCATCCCTCTCCACCGCACAGAAAAAAATTCTGTAGTATTTTCGACGAATTTGTTTGTATGAAGTACGCATTTATTAAATTTTCGTATTTTTATTTCATGCGGTTATTTTTATGCGGACCCTATCTACTGCACAAAAACAGATTCTACTGTATATCCATTGCTTATTTAATTAAAAAGTTAAGTTTAATAATGAATTTTTCAGGACAATAAATAAACGCTAATGGTCGATATCAATGTTTTGATAATATTTTTAAAAATAATAATAGAGTTATTTCATATTTACTTTATTTGAAATACATTTTCCTATGCACTTCATATTGATTTCATATAAGAGACACGTTTAAACTATCACTTTATATTGCTTATGATACATTTTATTAAAATCGTATTTTTGATTAATAGTTTTAAATTTACAATTCTAAATTAAATGCAATGTATTATATTTATGCAATAATATTAATCGTAAGTGGAGTGCAACTACTATACGGTTGCGATTTTTCTACTTATTTTTCTAAAGCTGACTTCATAACTCTTTGTGAGCTGTCCAATCTACATAAAAGATTGATTGATTGATTGATTAATAACGTCGCACTGTTTAGCTACACGAGGGCTTTCAGCGACGGACCACGTAATTTTGAACCATGGTCAAGTGACGTGGACGACACCTGAGCTGGCATCCCCCTCTCCTAATTACTACACCACCCCAACGGGAGGACGTTTCAGCTCTCGACACAGATTTAACGTGCATCGCTGCCCTACATGGCGGGTCTTTAGTGGTACTGGGCTCGAACTCGTGACAAGGTAAGCCACGGTCCGATACCCATACCATTCGGATACCGTGGCCACAATCTACATAAGAGATTACTATGGATAGTGATAGCGATTGCTAAAGGAAACGCATTGTACGAAAACAAACAGCGTATAATTTTTACTATACGATTTGATTCTTGGTTTAAAGTGATACCCATAACAGTCATTAATAACAAAATACACACTTTTTATTTTTCATATTAAAGCAATTATTTCGTTGTTTATGTTTTGTATTTTTATTTAGACTTATCTTTCTGACTAGTAATTCCAGAATCATCTTGGGAATGTAATTTAATCTAGTACTTTTGAAACTTTCAATACTTGCGATCCAATTTTCAATCATAATTCTCATCGCCCCACCAATACAATAGCAATGTATTGATTACAATAGTAATGTGCTTTGCCGATAAATCTATTTAAGCTATAGATATTCTAATTAAGTTACTTTTATATAAGTTATAGAGATATTCTAATTAAGTTACTTTTAAGTTATTGATATTTTAATTAAGTTATAAACTGTTTAAATAATAGATAATTTTTAATTAAGTTATATATAAATTGTTTAAGTAATAGATATTTTAAGTAAGTAACGTTTAAGTAATATAATGCATTATGCGCTACTTTTCCATTCTAATACTTGAAAAAAAAATATTTGTAAAATAATTTTCAATTACATTAAGTGTTTGTTTGTCAAAGTTATACTCCCAGCTAAATATAGAAACACACAAGAACTTAGAGTGTCATTTTATAATATTAAATCTTACTTCAAATAACTTCGCTCTACATCACAATCCAATGGGTGTCACTATGGATTATTAATTTTTTTCTTTATTTAGTATTGATAAGATGTTTATCAAATATATTGTGCAGCACTGTTACATTCATCAGTAAATTATTCAAAGTAAATATAAATTGCATTTTTATGGTAATGTATCATGTTTTACTTCCTGTTAGTAAATTAATATTTTTAAGGTGACTGCCTACCTTCGGACTTAATTTTTTTTTTTTGTAAAAACAAATTTTTGAAACAAATTGAGTGTATTTAGGAAGAAAAAAAATGTAAATACATAGCAAATTTTAAATAAATTTTGTACTTTTAGGAAGCAAAAAAAAATGTAAATATATAGCAAATTTTAAATAAATATTGTGCTTTTAGAAAAATTGGTTGTTTTTAAGGAAATGTTACCAAATTTTTATTGAAACGGGTAACAATGTATAAAAATCACTAATACAATTATCATAATTTTCTTTATACACAGCATACATATTACGGTGCTCTTCAAAATGAGCCAAAATCTAAGAGAAATATTAAAATACAAAAATATTACAGACAATTATACATAATAATATGAAAATTTTGATATTTTTAAAGTTTTTTCTTTATAAAAACTACCCTAAATGAAACAATATTTAACCTACAACAAAACATATGTTCCACTTTATGAAAAATAGTATAATAAACATTCCCACAAAAATTACAAACGTTATTTGGTTTGGTTCTTAATATATCATGTATCCGGTTAAAAGTTTCTTTCGAAAACATGATTTTGAGAAAAACTCGTTTAAAGTTTTATTTTACAGCCCTTTTGCATAGAGTGATGTTTTTTTTTTTAAAAATTACTATAACTTTTTTTCTATTTCGCGTAAAGGAAAAAGAAAAACTGTTTTGAAAAAAAAAAAGGTTTAAACTATAAGATTTTGAAATAAAAAATGCCTTATATATGTAGATCAAAAACGACATTTTCAAGGTAGGCAGTCACTTTAAGTAATCTTTTACTTTCGAGCTTTTAATATGCTCGTACCTCCGCGTTCGGTGTCCACGCCCTAATAGGGGGCGCACCCCTACAGTTTGATAATCGTTGATGTAATTTAAATCTAAATGCTCATTTCATTATGATTTTATTTTCAGAAAATGCGATTAAAAACCACAACAAAAGTACATTTAAGCTTTGAGAATGTTTCTGCGATTTTTGGAAAATGACATTCAGGTGCAATCTTTCAACCTTAACGTCCATAGCAAATATCTTGTATCCGCTAACGTTCAGCCAATGCAGGTGAACTCAGTTCAAAATGGAAAACGTTGTGTTGTGCTCTAATGAGATTCGAATGATGCATATTTTATCAGGAGTGAATATAGTTTCATGTCCATTACGTATGACCGGAAGTTTAATGTACCCATCCGCTATCTGAAATGGTAGCCATCATCCATCAATAGGGTCCAATGTTGTCACTGAAAGTTGTGGTGCAGTCCATCACTGATTCGCTGAGATTTATGGATGGATGACATAGTAATTCGAAAGGAATCGAGACATTGTATTTTGTATAAGCCTGAAATATTCGCCGAATTAGCATTTCAAAGGTTAGTTTCGTGTAAAGTTAGGAATGCGTGTGGAAATTATGCAGGTTTATTACTTTTGGGTAATAAAGAATTAGGATTATTTTACGTAGTGAATGATACCGCATGTTTATAAATACCTATTTTCAATTAATTTAGTTCTATTATTTTTTTAATTAATTTTTAAGTCTATCAATATTTTCAATGTGTTTTCCAAAATAAACATAAACTTATTTCATGAAAATTTATATTTACTGTATTTTTATACCTTTTGGATAAAAAAAAAAGTTTAATTATGCGTCCACTTGCGCGCGTAGAACTGAACATTTATTCAAATAATTGCTTTTTTAGTAAGAATATTTTGCACAGTTCATAAAACGGTCACGCTAAACTATTTTTTTTTTAAATAAAAACTAATTTCTTGTCAATTTACAATTCTCTGTTAACGGGGACAATTTCTTAATTGTACTATTTTTTGCAATATATTACTATATACTTTTAAAACTGTGTATTTACAAATGATTACAAAACTATAGTTTTTAGCTTTCCCTTAAAAATAGTTTATTAGAAAATAGTATCTTAAAGATTCGGAAATAATACTGCAGGTTGGAATTTCAAAATGAGCGAAGCACAGTTTCATGCGAAGTATATATAGAAAAGAAAATCTGTAATTCCAAATACACACATTATTCCATATTTAACACTCTACAATGCATATATCGTTCTTGAAATATGGCTGAGAATACAAAATACCTAACAGCTGCAAATATGATGAATCAACACTTTTACCTCATATTTGTGGTATTATTGTTGCACATTAAAGATTATCTATCTGATTAAATGCAAAATGTTTGGAAATTTGTTATCATAAATTATTAGGTATAACATTTAAAGTTAATTTAACACAAAAGGTCTTTATCCCTCCATTAGACGCGCGAATCTCTCAGACGCACAGTAAAAATTATTTAGGCTCTGCGTCCACATAGTGGGTTGGAACGTACCCTTCCTTCTTCTATCTACCTTTTGTCACTCACCCTAGGATTCAGTGTCAAGGACGAGAATGGCGGGGAAATTGAATCTGACAAATGCAGTGTGCCCAACAAAGTCAAGTTTTTTTTTCTTGTCAAATACACGTTTATCAAAATTAGTTTTACGAAAATAGTTCGAAACAAGTATTTTGTAACTTCTGTATAATAGTTTTTTTTTGCTGGCAGCTGAGAAGCAACTGTGTGATGCCGCGCGCCTCTCCAGCGACTGCATTCTATTCAATCCTTAATGTGCCTGAAAAACTCCCCAAAACAACTATATGAGAATCAAAGTCACTTAGATTCTCACGCACATATCTAGGAAAACTAGGTCACGAACATTTGAAAGAGCACCTGCGAAGATTGTCTGAGTGTATCATTAACATGACTCGTTTATTTTGACTAGAGAATTACGAAATATCTGATATACAACGACCACTTCAAGACAAAAAACCAAGATAAATATCACGAAAAAACTTGGAAGAGGTACTGGTACTTGTACTGTTCCCTCTTGTCAGGACATCAAACAAATATTTTTAAAATTTTTTAATGTATTATACGAAAATTCAATGCGCCTTGAAAATTGGAAGGTGATTTGTGAAGACTGCAACATGGCATCTTGAAATGTAAACAGTGGTGAAACAGTGATATCTAAACGTTATCTTTTGTTGTTTTTCGTTTAAATATTTCAGTTTCTGATTACATTTTAAATGTTATTTAATGTCAAACATATTTTAATGTCAAATCTCACCAATAAAATCAATAAATCATGTTCCAACGTATGTATGAGGTGATGTTTCTAAAACATGCCGCGTGCCTATGGTTAGAACTCTGAATCGCACCTAGCGAAGGGTTATTAGATTGAAATACTTGTTAACCATTACTCATTTGCTCTACCTAAGCAATTAAACAAATAAAAAGTACCATGTTATGTCATTCATCTTTGTATACGTCGAAACTACAGTTGCATAATTTCAAAGTATCATACTGACCAGAAGCTAAAAAGAATGTAAAGTTTTAGAATTTAGATGTACAACCTGTGAACAGAAAGTTCGGTAAATGAGCCTGTAGAGGTCGCTGCTGTACTAGTAGAATATCAACGCGCCGCGCGTGGTGAAAGTCAATATCTGTTTGAACATGTTTGTAATTGGCAAGGTTCCAAGTGCGTTTATTCCCTTTTAGTTTAACACCGAGGGCGAAAGGTTTATTGTGTATTGTCGCGGTGTATACAAAATGGATCAGAGAATAAACATGTTGTTTTGTTTCAAACTTGGAAAATTGGCAAAAAAAAAAAAAAAAAACTCACGGAATGCTCAAAGAAGTTTATAAAGATGAAGTCATCACATCAAAGAGTGTTTATGAATGGTTTAAGCGTTTCCGGGAAGGACAGATCAAGCCTGGAAGACAGCCCCCCAGCCAAAAACTACACGCACCCCGGAAAACATTAAATGAGTTAAGCGGCTCGTGAAAAATGATCGTAGCCTGACAAAGCAAATGATTGCGGAGGAGGAACTGGGAAATGGCACAGAAAATGTTTGCCTCATATTCAATGAGAAGTTGGGGAAACGAAAGCTCTTCTGCAGACGCGTACCGCATCGTTTAACGCCTGAACAAATGGAAATGCGGCTTGGCGCTTGTGGAGAACTCATTAACATGGCAAATGTAGACAGAAATTTCCTGAGCAACATCGTGACAGGCCATGAGAGTTGGTGTCTGAAGTACGATCCCAAAAGCAAACGACAAAATTCGGAGGGGCGCATTCCATCTTCGCCTTAAGACACCAAGGTACGGTCGGAAAATTCACGCATTAAGACAATGCCTATCGCATTCTTCGAATATATAAAGGTCTCATTCACAAAGAATTCCTCCCTAAGAGTACCACATTGAATGCTGTTGCCTACGCTGCAGTTTTGAAGCGTTTACTGCAACGGATCCATCATGTTCGCCCTGAGTACGTCAAGCAAGGCTCCTGGAATCTTCTCCACGATAATGCTCGGCCACACACCACCTTGGTTGTACGACAGTTCCTGGCCCCGAATGGAGTTGTGACACTTGATCACCCCCCTCCCCTTCTTATTCCCCTGATTTGGCACCTGTAGACATCTTCCTCTTCCCCAGATTGAAGTCAGCACTGAAGGGAAAGAGATTTACGGACATCACCGACATTCAAAGCAACGTGACGGCAGAGCTGAAAGCAATAGCTAAAGAACTGCTTTACAGGAGTTTACAGGACTTATATACTCGTTCCCAACAGTGCATTACCATTAATGGAGATTATTTTGAAGGACAGTTAATTGTATTTGATGCTGTACAATACTATATTTGAATATTTGAAATAAAAATTCATTCACTGAACATTCTGTTTTACAGGTTATAGCATCAACTTTATATACTTCCTCATATGCACATACAAACATGCCATGTATTTACACAAATATATACACATTTTCTTTTAAATGCACATAACAATGTCATCAATATGTGTTTGTGTTTTTATGAGAATCCAATAATAGAGAGTACTAAATTTACCAGTTTCCGTTTTTTTAAATATTTTTCGTGCTTTAGATCAGTTTTTTTAAAATGTGGGGTACCCCCTACCTCTGTATCTCATGAAGCACGAGCAAGTCGAAATAAAAGATTTTAAAAATTACAAATTTACTGAAAGGAAACAAGACAAAATACATACTGACAAAATAAAAGTAAAATACACATTTTACCTGAAATAATATGTTTATAAATACATCAGTACTACACAATATATTTGCTAATTAATTTATCAATACTAAGTTAAGTACAAGATTAATAATTCCTAATGACTCATACAGGTTTGTCATATAAAAATATTTACAAAATTTAATACTTATCTTGATAATTTAGAATGGTTCCTGATTAAATTTGTATTGTAGCTTTACGTCAAAGGCACTGTTATTGAATTTAATACATTGTTATAGTATGAGGTGGGGATGATGAAAATTATGATTGAGAATTGGGGCTCAAATATTGATGTCACTTTAGAATTTTTTTAATGTGTGTGTTTTGCCTTCTTTTTTCAAAATTTTATCTTCTTAAACTTAATTTAATTTAAAAGTGTATTTTCAAGTATTCTAGACACTAAAAATAAGTAAGACCATGAGTGTCTTATGATACGTGTAAGAAAAGTCCAAAGTAAAATTACTGAATCTTATAACACTAAATTTTCTGAAAATCTATTTTTTAAAATAAAAGATTTGTATAAATTAGTACAAGCTGGCTAGCTCTGAGTTTTACTTCCCAAATAACTGAATTGTGATGATGTATATTATTATCTATTTTTTATAAAAAAATGGATAACTGAAAAATAGAAATTGGGAATTAAATACATTATATAATCGGAAAAAATAGTACGTAAACAGCCAAAATTGATCATTTTCAAAGAAAAAAAACAACATCTGAACCATTTTGTGTTGATTCCCGGTGTTAAATAAACTGTACAAAATAGCTTCCTTGATCTAAGACAAAAAATATACCAATGAAAGGTTTTAAATATTCACATTTTAAAATATAATGTTGATTATAAATAGTTTAAAATTATTAATAGAATCATGCTTTCCATTTAGTTATTACATTTATAAATCTATAAAATGAAATTTGAAAGAATGATTGAAATGAGTTCACTTTCATTTCACTGTTACATACGTGGAATCCATGAAATATATAAATCTCGTCTATCGTTATGCAGCTCAAGTAGCTGCTTAGTAAGGCCAACTCAATAACTGAGATTCTGTAACTGTCAAGAATAAAAAGTGAAGCTGGAGAAATAGAATCAAAAAAGTTCGGCTGAAGATGGAGTTCCTGGCAAGATGACAAACGGGATAACTTCCAGTTGACATTTAATAATTAAATTGACTTCTACAACGGAAGAAAATATTTAATTGCGTAATGTATTTCACTTTTACAAACATTTTAAATTATTGTATTATGTTTTATTTGACTTATGAAAATTGTAATAGAAACTATTGTGCCATCCTGAACCCTCTAAGTGGTCTGCACGTAAAATCTTGCCATTCTAGAGATGCTTCGAAAATGAATCGCACGTATTTTTTTGCCTTCAAGTAAGATTCTCAAAAGCGGTTGAACCGTATTTTTTAAAAATACAGCTCAACCGCTTTTGAGAATCTTACTTGAAGGCAAAAAAAGCATCTAGAATGGTAGGATTTTACGTGCAGACCGCTTTGAGGGTTAAACAGTAATCATCCGTGTTTCCAGCACTTACCTTTAATTAGACGCACTTGTTTTTACTCTCTCCAAAAACATTATTTTTTTTTAAAATTTAGTAATTCATAGTTCTTTATATTAATTGACACAAATAATATTTACCATAATTCATACAAGAGGTAAATTTTTTGCCAGTGTTAACTTTCAGAATGTGTGCTTTAAATTTAGTAATAAAAACCGTAAATATAAAAATGTTCAAACAATTATATTCAGTTTTTTCTTAATTTGTTTATCTAATTTATTTTGACCTTTCTTGGCCAAGAGAATTTTAGTGAGTGAATGAGAATACCTAAACGTTCAACTAACTATATCGGAGCGATATCTTTCACGCAAATTGAATTTAAAACAGAGAAAATAAATGCGATGAAAACACAAAGCACGTCTTTTAAACGACGTCACGTTTACCCACAGGCACTCTTAGTAAAAAGGATAACACATTTTCTTTTCGATCTGTCTTCATCTTCTGTTGATAAAAATACACAACATTTGAATGACAAAAGCAAGCAACTGAATCGGCGCATTGGAATTCAGCAGCATGTAGATACCATTTTGTATTCTAATCATCATCTTTAAATTATTGTTAACAGTCGCATTTATATATTTCAGAAAGAACGAATCGAACTAGAGTTAAAATAAATGCTTCGGTAAAAATGAAATGAGCTTCTTTACTGTATTAAGCAAGTGACGTGATTGACATTTAGAGAAAAAAAATATTTTACAAGTATTTATAATTCAAATTCATGATTATTTCATATCAACTAATTACCTTTAACCCTTTATTTACCGCATTATGGTTTATTGCATATTTTTTCATGCAATATTTTTTTTGAGTTATTGCATTAAAAATAAAGGGATATACATAAAAAAATACTCAACGTTGGAAAATGTAATTCGTTAGAGCTAATTAATGAAATTGGTACTTTAAAGTACCGTCAGCACACAACGGTCCAAAATATTATAAGACCAAATGAGATTTTATAACAAGTTTTAACTCTTAAAAATGCTGAATAAACATGGACCACCAAAAATAAATTTTTTAAAATTATAAAATTGTTAAAGGTTACTCACTTTTTTTTACAATAAAAAGTCTCACACATAAACTTAAATTTAATAAAACAAAAAAAAAATTATTTTTTTCATTAATACATAAAAATACATTGCATGTTGTGCATTTTGAATGGGATTTCAAATGGATGTTTCTTAATGCATGAAATTCACATCGACTCCGATTCAAACCAAAAGTTGGCCAATGACATCCACGATTTTCTAAGCGAATATCGTCAGAAATGGACAAGTTCCCCTTTCTTCCTATTGTTTGCACAAAAACTTGCTCATTATTGTTAGATTTGAGTCTCCCTTTCGTTTCGGTCGTTTTGCTTTTGTGAATAGTCCTTTGTTTACACAATGCCTAGTGGCCGCGGTAGCCGAGTGGTATAGGTATCGGATCGTGGCATGCCTTGTCACGAGTTCGAACCCAGTACTACTAAAGACAGGCCGTGTAGGGCAGCGATGCACATTAAATCTGTCGAGAGCTGAAACGTCCTCCCGTTGGTGTGGTGGGGTAGTTAGAGAGGGGTGCCAGCTCAGGTGTCGTCCACGTCACTTGAACATGGTTCAAAATTACGTGGTCCGTCGCCAAAAGCCCTCGTGTAGCTGAACAGTGCGACGTAAATATTCAATCAATTCACAATGCCTATATTTCAAAGAAGATATGTTTTCTCGCAACTCTACATAAGCTACATATGCCATTTTCAGCATAGCAAAGAAGAGCATGTGCCACCGTTTTTTGGACTTTTTGTTCTTATCGTATAGTGCACGTAACACGTCAGCCTTAACAATGCCACCCATGTGTTCATTGTAATATTTTACAATGATGTGACATCAATCTCAGTACATCTTTGAGTTTACTTTCTACTACACATGTGTCATTCCCATGATATATAGAAAGAAAATATACAGGGCTATTATCTTTCCATTTTAAATGGGACACAGTACGATTCAATTGACCAAAATCGGTCAAATAATCAAAATTATTTTTTTAGCCTAATTTTTTTATATACTTGTCTATAACCTCACAAAGTTTGAAAGCTCTAAACTTAAAAACAGAATTATAATAGCTTTCACGTACGTTTTTATTCACATCTCTAAGGCAAATCAAACTTTAAACTCACTTATCTCGGAAAGATTAAATAACTGTTTGTCTTCATTTAAAATACTAAGGATTTTTTCTATTGCACCTATGCTTTTAAAATCTTTTACCTATTGCTAATAGTACATGTAACAAAAGTTGGTATGCCTTGAATCAAAGCAATATTTATTTTTTAAAAAAAAGTTGAACTCAAATTTATACATTTTAAGGGAATTTTTTAATAAAAACATTCATAAAAGAAATATTGTATGAATACCAATCACGTTAAAGCAAAACCCATACCAACTTTTATTATACATAGTTTGACGTACTTGTAAATCAAATTTCATACATGTACGTAAATTTTTGTAGGAGGAGTAGCATTTTAAAATCACTTCAAAAATTTTAAGTTTTTTCCCTTAAAAGATTACATGGGTTTTTTTTTATGAAATTTTGAAACACAAATCTGTTTAACATAGTATACATAACATAGAGCAACCAAAATTTTTAAAATCCTTAAATTAAAAATTTTGCATAAATCAACATGTCCCTTAAAAGTATATTCCTTGTTCGATATTTGACAGTCGAATTCTCCTCTTCCATCCTTTTATCATCAATGAGCTTGATACCCCGATCTATCATTACGAACTGTGCACAGCATATATATATATATATATATATTTTGTTTTAAATATTTAAAAACGGTAGCGAAGAGAAATAACTGTCCATAATTTCTACGTGATTTTTATCGGATAGACTTTGTCATTTCCTCAACGACGTTATAACCCAGTCCAAACTCTTCTTTTGATTTATTATTGTTAGTTTGTTTTCCTTGATAGCTCAACTGATATATATATGGTCTCGGACATATCTGTTTCACACCAGAGTATGAAACTATTGCTCTTTATAGTTTCTTTAAGAATCTATTGAGATGACCTGCCATTAAAAACCATACTTTCATCAATTGATTGAACAAGAGTGGTCAACCTACATTTTTTCTGAAAATTTTCATTCAACCGAGACATGAATGGTCTTAATTCTGTACATTTCATCTTTTTTATTTGATGAATGGATAAATTGTCATTCGTATTTTAATATTTGATAATATTTTATAGTATCGATTACGTCATAATTTGTTGAACGACATTCACCGACGTATCTATATCCTGAACCCAGTATAGATAAATTCCTACGCAAGTTTATGATAACTGAATAAAAAATTGTAAGCCAATAAATACATATATCTCACACATTTACTGACCTAACTAAATTCTGCTTTTTTAATGATATAGAGGTTCGTTTGAGAAGTAATACATAAGAATGATATCTTCAATAATGAATTGATGAAGATATTCAATCATTTAACCCCTTTTGTCTACTGATTTCGCAATTTTAAAAGTACCACTCACTTTTAAAAAGTGCATAAAATATAAAACATTTTTACGAATATTCTGATGACAATTTAGAAGGAATACTCTTGTAAGTTTCTTCTTCCAGAATAGGTAGCAGCACGGATTATATACTGAGTATTTTAGCAATGAAGCTCAAATTTAAAACCCCAAATTTACATTTTTGGCTGATATTTTGATAGCATTGTGGAGGTTGCCATTTTTGTTCTGAAAAGGGGTTAATGTCAAAAGGTAAGTGTCTTGTATTTTTGCGTTAATGAAGATCTTAGTAATCGATTTAACTAGTTATTTTTAAGAAAACAAAGTATATAATTAATTTTTACTGTTGAATATCTTCGTGATAATTTATGTTCTGACATCACATTGTGTGTTATTTTCCGTCTTCGTGTGGCTTATTGTTGTTTTTGTTGCGTTGTAGCCCTCATTACTATTTATTTCTGCTTTTATTATTGTTTTATTTCCTCAAAGTTTTTAAAAATTTTTGAATTTTGATTCTGAGCTTTATTTACACACTATTAAAGTGAAATATCTATTTTTATAAAACAATTCTAACATTTTTCTACCTTATTTGTGAGTAATTAATATTTAACAATAATAGAATGTTTTCACCAGTTTAATAAAAAACCCCTTTCTTTAGAATGTCTGGAAAAAAGAAGTTCAGTCTTAAAGAGGCTTTGAGAGATATGAGAGCTCACCAAATGAAAGCAGTGATTCACCAACAGATGGTTCTTTTCAGGGATAGCTAGAAGTTCCAGCAATTAATCTGCTGGAACTTCGTCAGAGATTCCCTGAAGAAGACAATGAAGACATTGAACAAGACCTAGGGTTCAGCATTTTATATTAAAAAAATACAGCATTTCCTACTTCAGGATGCAGTAAGTCAAAATGGATTAGGCAATAGGGAAAAAAAAAGAGATGTCCAAACCGAAGTTCCAATTTTTTTCATAAAATCTGGGCTTGTGCATACTATATTTGAGCATTTATTAGCTGTTTTGTTTTTAATGCGAAGCACAAAATTACCACTATTTTAGCTTAATCTTCAAGTTGTTCAATTATTCGGTAGATACAACAGTCGTGCATACCAATTTTGTGATGTGATAACAAAGTGCAAAAGTCACTGCGTACAATATAAATATAAGATTGTATATCCATCAATATTTCATATGACTTCTAGCCATTTTTCTGTTAGAAGATGTAAATACCACAGCAGACGAATTTGACTGGGATAAACTTGATGTAGGCTTTTAAATAAAAATCCACCAAATGAAAACTTCTGTTGAAAGAGTTGTTATATATGAAACAAGTTATATCCAAAAGACGCAAAATCAGGAATAAAGAGTTTTAACTAAACATTTTCAACAGAACCCCGTGTATTGCTTTATGAGTGAAAACTTAAATATGAGCCCCAAATTATTTTACGAGTACAACATCAATCGGCCTGAAGACGCTGGTTCTCTTTAACTTTTTGATTCAAATTCAAATCTAGATAGTATAAAATGTATTATTTTATTCGCTTAGGTGTTAGAGTCCATTGATATTCAGCCATTCTCTGAAAAAATTCTTCGATTAAAGTTAGATTTATTGCATCACCATACATAGTAGTTTATGACAATCCATTTTAAAAAATATCAAATTTTTTTATTGCATGGTATAAAGAAAACACAATAGGCGAATCACCAAATAAAGTATATACATAAGAGACTGATTGGAAACCAAAGGAATGGTAAGACACAATGCCTAAATATATCTTTTTACCGCTGTTCAATGTACATATTTTTAATCAGATTTTTTTGGAACACTTTTTCTCCAGGAAATTTCGAAAACATGATCTATCAGTTTGGAACTCGTAAGTTTTTTCTTGCCTTCTTTGAATTCTTTTGATACATTACTAAATCTAACTTCTTTCTAAATAGAATCCTTCACATAAATGTGTGAGATCAAATAATGATACATTAAAGTTTAAGCTCCATTTTTGATTAACTAGTACAACAACCTTGCGGTTTATCACTTGTACTGTTACAAATGCTATAGCATTAGGAACATCTTTCATCTTTCGCTATTCTTTTCTATTTATCTGAATGAAACGAAATTACGTAAAAACCCATAATCAGCCGTACAACATCACAATTAAAACCACTAAATTATTCATAGGGAAAATGCAGCATGTTAAAGAAAATATTTTTTGAAAATAGTGGTCGTGCCGGAACTCGGTCTAAACAAGTACCTTAAGATTCTAAAAAAACGTTTGCCACTCCCAAAAAAGGAGATATGTTATTAATTCATTTTAGCTCCCATTAAGACTGTCATACTAGAGGATTCTCTGTCAAGGTCACTGGTAACAAATAAACAGTTTTCCCACACACAGAATTAACGATTTTTGTATTATATGTTTCAGTATACTCATAAAAAATAAATCTTGGCCAATTAATCCTTCAAAGTGCTCAATATGCTTATCCAAGTATCAAAAAACTCTTTCACATTGTGAAAAAAAAGCGCAACAGAATTATGTAATTTACAACTTCCCTAAGAGAAAGAGATGCAGGTAACCATAACAGTAAGTTCGAAAGCCAGCAAAAGTAATATTTTAAGTTAAAAGAAACGAAATAAAAAAATCTCTCATCGTAGGATTACAGCAAAGCAAACAAAATATTTTTTTTATTTAGCTATAGGATCAAAGATAGCTAATGAGCGTTCAAAGTAGAATCTTTTATTTTTGACCTCTTTTCACCAGATGATATATATAAATCATATCAATGTAAATCTGTATTTTTTTATTATATCAGAAAGTATTTTGGTTTTTTCATTCCAGTAAATTTTTTTTAACCTTTTATTTTCGATAAGCTCGCGCCCCCCTTGAAGGGTTATCGCGCCCCCGGGGTGCGCCCCACAGTTTGAGAAACACTGCTCTAAGGCAAATCAAAACTTTAAACTCACTTATCTCAGAAAGATAAAATAACTAGTTTGTCTTCATTTAAAATACTAAGGATTTTTTTCTATTGCACCTAATGCTTTGAAAATCTTTTTACCTATTGCTAATAATACATGTAACAAAAGTTGGTATGCCTTTTTGAATCAAAGCAATATTTATTTTTTTAAAAATATTTGAACTCAGAATTTATACATTTTTTAATGAATTTTCAATAAGCATTCATAAAAAGAAATATTGTATGAATACCAATCACGTTAAAGCAAAACCCATACCAACTTTTATTATACATAGTTTGACGTAAATCAAATTTCATACATGTACGTAAATTTTTGTAGGAGGAGTAGCATTTTAAAATCACTTCAAAAATTTTAAGTATTTTCCTTAAAAGATTACATGGCTATTTTTTATGAAATTTTGAGCACAAAATCTGTTTAACATGGTATACATACATAGGAGGCAACCAAAAATTTTTTAAAAATCCTTAAATTAAAAATTTTTGCATAAATCGTACCATATCCCCTTAAAAAGTATATTCCTTGATTCGATATTTGACAGTCGAATTCTCCTCTTTCCATCCTTTTATCATCAATGAGCTTAGATAACCCAGATCTATCATTACGAACTGTGCCAACAGCATATATATATATATATATATATATATATTTGTTTTTAAATATTTAAAAAACGGTATCGAAGAGAAATAACTATCCATAATTTCTACGTGATTTTTATCGGATAGACTATTTGTCATTTCCTCAACGACGTTATAATCCAGTCCAAACTCTTTCTTTGATTTATTATTGTTAGTTTGTTTTCCTTGATAGCTCAACTGATATATATATATCCGGACATATCTGCTCTACACCAGAGTATGAAACTACGTTTTATAGGTTTCTTTGGGTTGAACTGTTTCAGAGATGATCTGCCATTAAAAAAAACCATACTTTCATCAATTGATTGAACTTGAGTGGTCAACCTACATTTTTCTTAAAATTTTCATTCACAGCCGAGACATGAATGGTCTTAATTTGTACATTTTATCTTTTTTATTTGATGGAATGGATAAATTGTCATTCAGATGAATATTTGATAATATTTTATAGTATCGATTACGTGTCATAATTTGTTGAACGACATTCACTGTGACGTATCTATATCCGATCTCCAGTATAGATAATTCCTACGCAGTTTATGATAACCGAATAAAAATTGTAAGCCAATAAATACATATATCTCATTAACATTTACTGACCTAACTGAATTCTGCTTTTGAGTGATATAGAGGTTCGTTTGAGAAGCAATACATACAATGATACTTTCATCAATGAATTGATGAAGATATTCAATCATTTAACCCTTTTATCTACTGACGGTACTTAAAAGTACCACTCACTTTAAAAGTGCATAAAATAAACATTTTTACGAATATTCTGATGACACCTAGATGGAATACTCTTGTAAGTTTCTTTTTCCAGAATAAGTGGCAGCTCGGATGATATACTGAGTATTTTAGCAATGAAGGTGGTTAAATTTAAAACCCCAAATTTACATTTTTGGCTGACATTTTGATAGCATTGTGGAGGTTGACATTTTTGTTCTGAAAAAGGGGTTAATGTCAAAAGGTAAGTGTCTTATTTTTTATATGTTAATGAAGATCTTAGTAATCGATTTAACTAGTTATTTTAAGAAAAAATGTGCATATAATTAATTTTACTGTTGAATATCTTCGTGATACTTATAAGTACCGACATCACATTGTGTTATTTTCCGTTCGTGTGGCTTATTGTTGTTTTTTGTTGCGTTGTAGCCTCATTACTATTTATTTCGCTTTATTATTGTTTTATTTCAAAGTTTTAAAAATTTTGAAATTTGATTCTGAGCTTTATTTACACACTATTAAAGTGAAATATCTATTTTTTATAAAAACAATTTAACATTTTAATTTATTTGTGCGTAATTAATATTTAACAATAATAGAATGTTTTCACTAGTTTTAAAAACCCTTTCTTAGAATGTCTGGAAAAAGTTCAGTCTTAAAGAGGCTTTGAGAGTTATAAGAGAGCCTACCAAATGAAAGCAGTGATTCACCAACAGATGGTTCTTCAGATGAAGAAGTTCCAGCAATTAATCTGCTGGAACTTTCGTCAGATTCTGAAGAAGACAATGAAGACATTGAACAAGACCTAGGGTTCAGCATTTTATATTCAAAGAATACAGCATTTCCTACTTCAGGATGCAGTAAGTCAAAATGGATTAGGCAATAGGAAAAAAAAAGAGATGTCCAAACCGAAGTTCCAATTTTTTTCATAAAATCTGGGTTTGTGCATACTATATTTGAGCATTTGGCTATTAGCTCTTTTGCTTTTAATGCGAATATTAAATTAATTGACTATTTTAGTTTAATCTTTCAAGTTGTTCAATTATTCGGTAGATACAACAGCCGTGCATACCAATTTTTGTGATGATAACAAAGTGCAAAAGTCACTACGTACACATAACATAAGATTGTGCATATCCATCAATATTTCATATGATTTCTAGCCATTTTTCTGTTAGAAGATGAATACTAACACAGCAGACGAATTTGGACTGGGATAAACTTGGATGTGGTAGCTTTTAAATAAAATCATCAATGAAAACTTGGTTGAAAGAGTTGTTATATATGAAACAAGTTATATCCAAAAGACGCAAAATCAGGAATAAAGAGTTTTAACTAAACATTTCCAACAGAACCCCATGTATTATTGCTTTATGAGTGAAAACTTAAATATGAGCCTTAAATTATTTTACGAGTACAACATCAATCGGCCTGAAGACGCTGGTTCTCTTAACTATTGATTCAAATTCAAATCTAGATAGTATAAAATGTATTATTTTGTCTGCTTAGGTGTTAGGAGTCCATTGATATTCAGCCATTCTCTGAAAAAAAATTCTTCGGGATTAAAGTTAGATTTATTGCATCACCATACATAGTAGTTTATGACAATCCATTTCAAAAATATCAAATTTTTTATTGCATGGTATAAAGAAAACACAATAGGCGAATCACCAGTCATATATACATTAAGAGACTGATTGGAAACCAAAGGAATGGTAAGACACAATGCCTAAATATATCTTTTTACTGCTGTCCAATGTACATGTTTTTAATCAGATTTTTTTTTGGAACACTTTTCTCCAGAGATTGAAAAACATGATCTACTGTCGGAACTCGTAAGTTTTTCTTGTCTTCCTTGAATTTCTGATACACACACAATCAACTTTCCCTCGTAAATAGAATCCTTCACATAAATGTGAGATCAAATACGATACATTAAAGTTTAAGCTCCATTTTTGATTAACTAGTACAACAACCTTGCGGTTTATCACTTGTACTGTTACAAATGCTATACCATTAGGAACATCTTTCATCTTTCTATTCTTTTCTATTTATCTGAATGAAACGAAATTACGTATACACATACCATACGAGGAGTACGCAAATAATTAACATTTGGCGGTCAATAACAGACTAGCCAATGTCCCAGCTCGGTATCCAAAGGGTGTATAAAGCAAAAGATATTCCAATATTAAGACATAATTTCCATACGAATATAGTTAAATTAACCAACAGAGTGCACCAATGCTTTAAAAATCGATTTCTAATTTGTATGGAGAGATGTAACCATTTGAGGATTCATGTGCAATTAGACTAATGAAAGTAGGTTGATAATCAGGTAAAAATATTCAATCCCTCGATGATGTTAGCATAAAGGGTAAAACCATAACAATGTGCATCAACAAGGCAACGTTCGTCCGAAAATGTTGATAAAACGAAAAATAATGGTAAATGTCCATTTGTAACTCACAGCTATACTTGTTTTCTTATCAAATAGTCGACGTGTAACTGGGACAGAAACAATGGCAATGGTCATCGATGATGATTTATCGATCGGTTTCTCAGGTAATGGAAGTCAAAGCGCCGACTGCGCTTCTCCATTGCCAAACGCAAGATACATTTGCTAAGGCTGGACAAATTAGACATAGAATCTTGCAGATTGGAATATAATTATTTTTAGGGATGTATATCATTTCGAATTAAACTAGCGTGTCTGGAGACAATCAGCACTGCAGTAAATAGAAGTTACTGTAAGGGTTGTCATTCCATTAATAGCTGAGCCCTTTGGTTATAATATGAGGTACGCTTAAAAGCAAGAATGAGTCTATATGACCAATAGTATCACCATTCCCTTTATCGACACGTAGGCTCCCATGGCAACATAAAAATAAATAGATGCACACAGTATGCCTTTCTACAACTGCTATTCACGGCTTTTCAATACTTATTTGTCTTGAAATTCACCAGATTTCTCCACAATAGATCATGTTTAACAATTGATGTTCAGGAATACCTGAATCTAGCCGATTCAGGGATTCCTGGCCGATTCTAGCCGATTCAGGGACAGGCCATTTAGAAAAAGTATGTTAAGCAATTTAGCAACTCTGCGAGTTAATACCTAGCTGAATTCCGGCTTGTATTAGCTTTGCAAAGTAGACCAAAGCATTATTGATTCTTTTTTCATTCATAGCAGTATTCCATTTCAGTGAATCTGGTAGTGTTTCTCTTCGAATATGAGTACATCTCATCCAAAGATTTCTGATTCCTTTGAATTCCCTTTTCGAGAAAAGATTTTTTGTTTCTTACATATTGTTCACACACATTCTGGAGGCCTCAATTTTTATTTTTATATTCCTTGTGAACCGAAACTTTAAGAATCATGGTTTCCGATAAAAACTGTTCTGTTATTCAGAATACGCGGATGATGCAAGATTGCATAACATTTTTTATAAAGGTAACGTGTGAATTTTTTCTTTGGTTATTTACGTTTAATATATATATGTACAAAACTCATGGACAAAAAAATTAGCGCACCAAGAAGGAGTCGTCAAAATGAAACGAAATTTTACATACGTAATGACTACTTTAGTATAAGTAAATTATTGGAAAATCAAAGAAAAGGGATCATTTTTATTTCAGAAAAAAAGACAAAAGAATGGATTATGTAATGCTCTATTGATCCCCCTCTAGCGTGAATGCACGATGCGATAGGATCGGACATTAAAGCATAAAAGTTCTGTATGATGCCTTGGGATATTTCGTTCCATATTTGCTGTAACCTTGCCTCCAGTTCATTCAAGCTCGTGAGATGCCGAAATCGCATACCAAACGATCCCAGATATTCTCGATTGGAGACACATCTGGAGATTGGGCAGGTCAAAGAAGGGTAGTAACAGTAAGGAGACAGTCTTGTGACACCCTTGTCGTGAAAGGCCGAGTACTGTCTTGTTGAAAAATGGTCCCTGAGAGCCGTTGCATGAGTGGCAACACATGTGATTGCAGGATGTCACGGACATACTGCTGGGCTGTCATGGTGCCGAGGATCAATACTAGGAGTGCTCGTGTATTGTAGGCAATGGCACCCTTACCATCACACCAGCTGTGAGAGCGCTGTGTCGCTGTAAAGCAAAGGCAGGATTGAGACATTCACCACGGGGTTTCCACACACAAAATGATTGTCATCACTGCTGAGATTGAATCTGGATTCACTAAAGACGACGTGGTTCCATTCCGCTGCAGTCCAGTTTCTTCGTGCACGGCATCGATGTAATGGGCACCGCGATCCAAAATGTCCTTCAGCCATGAGCCTTCTTATGGTTTGAGAAGACACAGGGGCCCTTAGTGAAGGTGCTATCTGTGCCTGGATGGCGGCCGATGAATCAGTGGGCTGTACACGTGCATTTCTTACGATGTGATGGTCTTCTTGTCGACTGCTCTGTCGAGGGCGGTCCTGAGCATGGTCTTCATGTAAATGACATCTCTCGGATCCACTGGTCCCTACACCTCACAACGCAATCAGAGCAGCCTAATTTACGAACTAATTGCCTAGCTGACCCCCAATCTTCCCTCATGCCGACGATTCTCCCCTCTCAAACTGTCACAGCTGCTCACATTGTCTTCTAAAACGGCGTAATGGCATGTCTACCTCAACTATTACTTTGTAAATGATTCATCACACTCAAATAAGCTTTGGTTTCCTGTTTTATACTCCACGGAGAACAACTTTAAATGCCCTCTACCGGATATATGTAATGCGCAATCACGCTGCATTTCTACTAATTTGCATATCTCTTCGAAATGTACCTTCATGCCAAGTTTCGTTACGCTCCCGCAATTATTTCTTGTTGCGCTAATTTTTTTATCTGTAAGCGTAAACTTATAATTAATTAATTTTATTTATTAGAAGATGAATAAGACTATTAATATTGAGATTTCAATATGAATATCACAATAATAACCGTTATTTTATTGTGTGTAGAATAATCATCAGTTCACTTAATTCATTAAGATATCCAACTACGTTTGGAACCGTGATTTTACAAACGCACATAAATGGATAATTTTCAGGATATTTAGTGTCACTTAGATTAGAATACATGCATAAATTTGTTTGATGGACATTTTGACAAAAAAGAATATTTAAATACAATATTTTAGCAAAAAAGTAACTTAGAAAAACTTCTTTCAAAATGTTCTCCTTTTGTGAAAAATGCTTTTATTATAATAATATTTTGTCTGTATGTATCTGCGACCTCTGTACAGAGGTTGAATTATAATTTTTGAAACATTCACATTATTTTCAGAGTTACAACCAATTGCAATAATTATCAGCGTTTTTTCTTAAAATTGCTCCCTCTCTGTTGTCGTAAAACATGGATAAACCCACTTCTAAGTTATATATTTCAAAAATTCTTGTAGAGCCTCTGTACAGAGTTCTGAGCTATACGCAGGCAAAATATTATTACAATAGAAGCATTTTTCACAAAAGGAGAACATTTTGAAAATGGGTCATTCTATGTTCATTTTTTGTCAAAATATTGTACTTAAATAATTTTTTATTGTAATACTATTCTTAAAACAACTTTATACACATTTTATAATCTAAGTGACACTAAATATCATAAATACTATCCATTTATACACTTTTGCAAAATCACGGTTCCGCACGTAGTCGGATACCTTAAATTAGAAACTACTATACAGTGGGTGATTGTTTAACGAACATAATCCGTTCCAAGACTATGTTCGCTATCCAAATTGTTCGTTAACCGATCATCGATTCACCATAGACTTCTATGTGAAATCGATTATTTCGTTCTGGAGACCCTAAAAAATTGAAATCAAAACCGAAACTGAGGGTCTAATTTGTATGAATATTCTATTGGAATTTTTTTTCAATAGCATTTTGAAGTTTAATAGGTAAGCAACATAATTCAGGAGAGATGAAAAACGCTTTTTAGGCCGTTTCTCATATCTTAAGTAATTTTACGGCGGTAGCGCATCATCAGCACCTTTATATTTTGTAGTCTGTACTGTTCAAAAAAATTAAGAATTCGCTTAATTTATTTGCCATGTCAGCAAATCCACTCTCCCATAACTTATCAGCTGTCAGAAAATATTGATATTCATATTGAAATTCAAGTATTCAAGTGTGTATTGATTTTAGACAAAATTATAATTATAATTATTGTTAATTCAAGTTTCATTTAGTAATTATCAATAGTAAGCGTACTTTAAACATTTCTCCTTTCAGTTATCTTATTTTGTATGCAAAATGGTAACAAATGTTTAATATGAATTTTTTTTTCAGAGCCGAGAATTGTTCGTTAGAATTCGTTTTGTTCATCATCAAAATATGTGTTCGTTGTCCAAATACAAAAAATCTTTTTTGAAAGTGTTCGTTATCCGAATATGTGTTCGTTATCCGAACACAACATTCTTTTGTGAAAGTGTTCGTTATCCGAATATGTGTTCGTTATCCGAACACAACATTCTTTCGTGAAAGTGTTCGTTAACCGATCTGTTCGTAAGAGATTCAGAAAGAGAAATATTTAGATACGAGTATACCATGATCCAAAATCATTTTACTTTCCAAATTCCCTTCGAATATGATATTCGAGGAAAAAAACTGTTTTGAGTACATTAATGTTATACTTCTGGCATATGATTAAGTTTTTATTTACCGTTTTGTTAACATGCGGTAAAGGAATTAATACAGTGTTTCTCAAACTGTGGGGCGCGCCCCTCTTGGGGGGCGTGAGAACTCTGCAAGGGGGGCGCGAGCATATTGAAAAGTCGGAAACAAAAGATTATTTAAAAAATTATTAATTTACTGAAAGTAAACAAAAAAAACATTCTGACATAATAAAAAATAAAACACACATTTTCACTAATATATTACACTTATAAATATATCAGTGCTACACAATGTATTTTATAATTAATTTAACAATACTAAGTTACAAACAAGTTTATTAATTACGAGTGACCCTATGGCTTGTCATATATATAATCTAAAACAAAAATTAACACTCATCTTGATAATTTTTTTACGGTTTATAATTGAACCTTGACTGCCGATCAAAATTTCGCGATTCGCTTCTCAATGCTAACCGTTTTCCATGTAGGCACGCGTATGTTATGTATTGGGGGAGGAATAAGGAAGCAAAAATAATCTGGAATAATTAAATCTTTCGCAAATATTGTCAATGTCCTTTTATTGCATTCCAATATCTTTGGAATAATTTTACGGAAAGCAGTGCACAGAAAAAATCTACTTCGGAAAGATGTATTTATACGTCTGGGGAAATAAACACTTTGGCTTAACGAGACGTTTATATACACGAGGGGGGTGCTTAAGTGGTTAAAATCGTATCGTAGTTTTAGCGTCAAAGAATAGTATATTATTGAATTCAGTACACTGTTATTGTATGAGGGGGCGCGATGAAAATTATGATTGAATATTAGGTCGTGAATATTGCAACTTTGAGAAAAACTGAATTAATAACTTTTTGTATATAAATTGGTATGAAATACCTTAAAAAATTCTCAGTTTCTAAAAGTTTTTAAATGTGTCTCATTTTTTGACACCCATAATTACCCTAATTATTATTTTAATCAGATTTCTTGCATTATCTATTAAATTGAAATTTGCTTGAATATCAAACGCTCTTAAATGTTTTTAAATTCAAAAGGCACAGTACAGGATGATTCCGAATTAGTGTGGACTAATTTAAAATGCATATAACTATTTATTTTGAATTTTGATCGCCTTATTTCCAGTTTTATTTAAAAAATGAATCGTTTAAATTACCCTCCTCAAACCCGAAAGAAATTATACAGCTTTTTAAGGGTGATTGCTCAAATTCTGTTATAAATAAAGCATGCAAAACTCAAGAAAGAGGTTTTTATAATGTATTAGTATATGTACTTCGAAAGGAAATAAAATTTTGTTGGCAATCTAAAGTATTAAAAAAAAAAATCGAAAGAAAGGAAGTCCTTGGTGAAAAAGAAAAAAAAAAGCTAAAAAGATGAATTGCTGTGGAAATTCATCTGCGTCAAACAACTTTAAAAAAGAATCTATAAGTATCGCAATCGACCAATTGTCGTCAGATAAAGACATTTGGCTGTAAAATAGTAAATAAACTAGTCTGTCATCAAATATCTGCAAAGACCATAGAAAAAAAAAAGAAGAAACGTTCTTGCCCTCTGTATTTAATGCTACGCAAAAGTAGGTACAAAACATGGATAGCTTCTGATGAAACACTGTTTCATATGTTATATACAGCTGATGAAACGACGATACAATACATTTCCCGTGAAAAACGTTGAAAACGCAACTGTTTTGCTAAGACAAGTTTTCCGTCTGGTATTATTGTTTGCATGAAAATCCGCTCTCATGGCTTAACAAAACCATTTCTTGCTTAACAGAAGACTAAAGCTGATGCTAAATAGTATCTGGATTTATATTTGAAGCACATGATCAAAGAAAGTAATTGGCTTTTTTCATCAAGGTTCTGCACCAAGTCATACTGCAAAATAAAGTATAAAACGGCTGAAAGATAAAATATGAATTTTCCTCCATCTGAGAAACGGCTATCATCCTTCCCTTACTGTGTTCATTACGATTATTTTTTATTGAGATACTTAAAAACAAATAATAAATGAAAAGTAAGAACACTTCAAGGGTTTCAAAAATCAGTCAAAAAGAAAGTTGAAAAAATATACCGAAAAATGGTTGAAAAAGCTCTTTTAGTGTATCCTAAATGTTTACGTAAAGGGATCAATTCTAGAATGAACCACATTGGAGATTTCTAGTAAATAACTTATTTGAATAAAAATTTATGATGCTCTGAATTTGGTCACATTATTTTTGTATCAAACTGTATAAAGTGTGATCAATTCGTTTTATTGTCGAAACTATGTCATTTTACAAATGCACAAAGAAAAGTATATGAGTTTTGTAGATAAAAATCTACAAATCCAACTAATATGGAAAACGAAGAATGAAATGAAAAAGAGAGCGAAATCAAAAATAGAGAAAGATCGTTAAGACATTTTAGAGATTCGTCATCCATTTACCATATGCAGAAAGGCCCCGGGAAGAAAAGAAAACTGAGCCACCTCGAGGTCATACAAGCCATACTTATCTGAAGAAGGTAAGCCGGTCCTGGGATATAATAAATGGCTTTATGTATTAATATTGTATGGATACATACTATTCTTCAACATTTTACTTTGTGAAATAGTTTTTACGAACATTATGCAAAGATAGCTCTTAGCTAAGAAATTTCTGAACAAAATGCGAATGCATTCTTTGAAAGCAATAAAATGTATTTCACAAATAGTCATATTGTTACATTCTTTGGAAAGAAATATTGAATTAAAGAAAAATAATTTGAAATAAAAGAATGATATGCTTTTGATGTATGCAAAGTTACATTATTCAAATACTTTAAGGGTGTATAACAAATTAAAGAAAAAAGAAATGGTTTTAATATGAAATACCTTAATTTTTTTTTAAATCTTGTAAAATAAATAAAATACTTACAATGTTCATTTCCAATTCTTAATACAAATTCAAATTTACGTTTATTTTTAAGTTTGAATTTTATTTTACGACAAATTAAGTTTTCGGATTAAAGAGAAAGTTGCTAGTTCTTCATATAAAAAGTTATTTTTCCTAGTATAATTCTTGAAAACCTTATTTTATTATGTTAATTTCCATTAAATTAGCAATTAGTGATCCACTTTAACATTTTATTAATCAATTAAGAAACTTATGATGAATATTTCTATAAAAATTAGTTGTATTATTTTTTTACAAAAATATACCTTAGTTGATTTGCAAGTGAATAGGTTCACGTCAGTAATTAAAAGCAAGATATTGAATATTTATGCATAATTAAATCCTATGAAAGAATAATAAGAGTTACTCTATTACCTATAAATAAGACTAAATCTAAAAAGAAGTTGATTAGAAGGAATTAATATTTTTTGTTTATTTCGTTACCTGTAATGGATTACTTAAAAATAAATTATAAATTACTTGTCGATACAAATTATATTATTTAATATTTACAGCAGGCAAAAGTGAGTATATTACCTTACTCGTTATTAATTAGTTTTTGTTTCCAAATTGAACAGAACTTGTTATTACTTTTACTTAAATGACGAATAATATATTTTCTCGTTTATCTACGCATATGAATTATGTAGTATCATATATTGATTCCGATTCGGTACTTACTTTTCAGGCTCTTCTAATAGGCATACTAATACATCGTTTTATAAAATAAAACAAATTTGAATTTTTACTTCAATTCTGAAACTTATTTTAGAAAATAGGTAAACCACCACAAAAACTATTTTTTTAATAATTTTATTTATATCATCAAAAGCATACAATATATATATATATTCAAATAAAATTAAAGATTGTCATGCTTTGCATAATATTAAGAACATTCACAAATTTTTGAAACATAAACATAACATAAATGTTAATGTAAATAGGGATTATCAAATAGAATACTGTACACTTTTATATATGAATAAATCATATGATAATATTAATTTTTCTGACATTTTTAAAAAACACATGTCATCTTTTCCAATACAAAATATTACTATTAAAAAAGCTTTTAAATACAATAAAAAATAGGTAGATCAATTTTTAACTATAATGTGCCTATAAAGCAAGGTAACTTACTATGTAAATGTAGTGAATTTAAAGATTTCATAGACGAACATCACAAGTATGTGGTTACTGGTGACCTCAATATTGTAAAAGACAATCTTAGAAACATTATGAATAAAGGTACTGGTTTTAGATTAATGATTTCGAATAATAATAAAATTATAAAAAATCAGTTATATAATGATATTGAGCAATTTATATACAAAATAGCTATTAAATATAGTATGCCTATAGAGGCATTCACAGAATTCAAAGGTAAAATTACAAAGCAATAACTTAATAAATATAACTATGGTACATATAATAAAATCTTTTTTAATAATATTAAAAGTCAGATTAAAAATTTACAAAATAAATTTATTATAGTTTATGTTGATAAAGTGCCAGGAAATTTTGCATTCATATGTAAATACTATTATAATTTATTGATCAACAATTATTTCGATAATAATACAGCTTTTATTAAGTCTTCGGTTTCTGATAGAGAAATAAATAAACGTATCTTGGCTTTTCATAAATAGTTATGAATTCAAATTAATAATAATTTTAAATTTCCACATATATTTTTTACTCCCAAATTTCATAAAGAACTAGTTAAATTTAGGACAGTTACAAATGGTTTTAATACATATATCAGCAAAACAGGCAAAATTCTCCATGAAATATTGCATGATACAATATATAATCTTAAATCTACAGCCATTCTTAAAAATAGTAAATTACTTATTGAACAAATGAAAGATAAAAAAAAATTATTCAGTCTATAGTTTAGATTTTGAAGATCTCTTTAACTCTATTAATATTGATGATTTGATTAATATACTTGTAAATTTACATAAAGATAATTTATTTAATAATGTTAATTATGATAGATTTGGTTCACGACTTAGGTATGTACTTAAAGAGAACTATATATATCATAAAGATAACTATTATCAGCAGATTAAATGATTGCCGCAAGGTGGCCCTGCTAGCAACTGTCTTGCCAATTTATACTTACATTATTTTGAAAGTAGTTCCATTAATAATTCTAAATGTTATATTTATCGTTATATAGATGATATAATCATTTTTGGCAAACAAGCCAGTTTCATACCTAGCTTTAATTTTTATCCACAATATCAATTTAATACAGACAAATAATAACAACAATGAAGCAAATTTTCTTGACATACATGTCAAATTATATGAAAATGTAATAGTTTCTAATATTTATGATAAAAGAGAAGAATTTAATTTCAATATTATAAAAGTTCCTCATTGGGAAAGTAATGTACATGTTTCTATATTCAGAAATATTATTAATTATATACAACGTAATAAATTTCTGGTGTCAAAAAATCAGACATTATAAATAACTATAAACATTTTACTAAATATTGCTTAAATCAGAAATACACAATTAATTTTATTAATAGTTATATGAATAAAGCTATTCAAAATAGTTAGGATTAAAATTCTGAGATTGATAATAGTTTATTGCTATAAACTTAAATATTTCATAGTTATAGTTATCTCCATAATCTAATATTAGATAAAATTTCTTCTTATTATTTTATTCATATTTACTCTAGTGTTATTAAAGTTATGCTATATATGCAACTCTTATTAATTTTTATTTCCATTCTTTTTATACTTTTGTTAAGTGCTACATTTCAGCCCTTTACTTGATTTAAATCTGTATTAGGGTATAGAATCTGGCAATAACTTATTTATTGCACTCAGATTTAGCGCGGGCTTTACATTTGTTAGTGCAATTTTTAGGTAAGTTACCTCTATCTTGTAATGGATTTAGATATTCCTATCCATTATTTTCCATTGGTTTTTGCTCAGTGTTATTTACATAAGGGGGGGAGAAGGTTGGCTGGCCAAAAAACATGTTCAACCCCACTTTTACATAAATTATTTTATATAATAGCTGTCCTAAGTCATTAATATTTATAACACTGAAGCATCCATTTTATAATTTTTAATCTCGATTAATCATATGTCCTTCATTGTGTGATTTTCCTACTGTATGTGTTTTTCGAATGTTATTGTTTGGATGTTTATCTTGTTTTGTAGAGAATTAGCCTATATATATATATATATATATATA
>BMAV01012224.1:349508-375566 GCA_019973955.1 Trichonephila inaurata madagascariensis | reverse complement strand
ATATATATATATATATATATATATATATATATATATATATATATAGTAATATAAAATAAAAGTGAATAAGTACTAGAACCTACAGTGCTAAAGCAGGAAGAAATTGGAATTCATCAGACACAACAAATGTAGATACAAAAAAAGTCTTTGGACTAAACTGGAGACCTATTATGATTTCTCAAGCTATCACTGAATATATATATATATATATATTATTATTATTATTATTAATGATAATATAGGGGCAGAAACCAAGCGTAAAATTTGTCTTTGGCAGTGTTCAAGTATATATAGAAGAAATGTATAAAAAAAAAATGCAATATATATCAGCGTGTGAATAATTAAAAATAACACAATTTTGTAAATGGGAAATGTGCATTCAGTTTTTATTCTTAAGTGTCTGTTATGATTAACCTACAATTTATTTGCATTTATTTCTCAGATATACTTTACAAAAATATTCTTAAGAAAGCAAAGATATATGTTTAATGAAAACGAAAAATCTTTTTAAAAAAAAAGTAAAATGTAAACCCAAAAGTAATGTTAATGGTATTAGGATATAAGTTCAATAAAAAATTAAAGCTGGAAAAGATGCACCATATTTGTTGATGACAAAAGAATAAAAAAAACAATGTTTCCAAGAAATGGAATTTCATCAAAGCTAATCAGAAGGGATCCGAATGATGTCAGTGTTTCTGTCAGGTCAAGAACCACCAGGGAAAGATTAACGTAAGTTGTACTAAGAGACAGAATTCTCAATTTTCAAAAGCACGAGACAATATTACAATGGGTAAGGGATTGGGAACACATTTTAATTGAACAAATGATCAGTAGTCACATGTGATATGGATCGATGAAACTGAGATATCAGTATTCAGAAATGTTAGGGAAAATATGTAAGACAGAGAAGTTGAGAAGTGCTATGTCTTGATGGCATACAGGCAACTGTGAACAGTTCACGTAAAGTTATGGTTTGATATGTTATGCCAATAGATGGTACTGATAGCCTCCCTGTCATCTATGAGACACTAAATGCCAGAAAATACATTGACAATATTCTAGAACCCAAACTTCTACCTCCCATTAGGGATCTCTTTTCCAACAATGCTCCATTTATTTTTCTGCAGTTCTTTTCTCCTTATTATATAGCCAAATTATCGAAAATGTGGCTTCATACAAAATCATTGAATTCTGGTCCTAACCAGGAAATAGTACTGATCTCAATCTCATCGAAAATTTTTGTCCTATTTGAAAACCCCTATCTAAATGAGACATCCACCGAATAAAAGAGAGTTAATTGAGGCTGTAATTCTTCCCTGACATCCAGTAAAACAAAGGAAGATCTTAAGACCCTGGTCAACCCAATTGAACATCGGTGTAAAGAAGTAATAAAAAAATAAAGGCTACCCTACTAAGTACTGATAAATAATTGCTATCATCAGTATATAATGCACAGGTTGATTCAAAATTAGTGTAACCAATTTTAACAGCTCATAACTATTTAAGATGATTTTATATCGTTCTACTGCTGATTTTATTTTAAAAATGAGACATTTAAACTACTAATCTAACCATTTTTATAAGTGGGAGTAAAATATAGTACAGAATTTAGATCCAAATACCCGGAACGAAATTTGACAGCTTTTTAAGGATTGTTGTTCAAATACTGTAAATAATAAAGCATTTAATTATCAAAACAGACATTTTTCTCTTGTCTCTATCTAAACTTCAAAAAGAAATAAAATTTGGCTCACAGTCAAAAGCTCCAGAGAAAATATGTGAACGAAAGAAAGTACTTAATGAAAGAGAAAAAATGAAGTTGAAAATAATTATCGCTGTAGAAGATTCTTTGCCTCAAACCCCTATGGCAAAGAAACTATAGATATAGTAATCAACAATTTATTGTCAGATCAAGAAAATTGGTTATAAAAAAGTAAATTTTCTCGTCTGTCATCAAGTGTCTGTTAAGATCGTTGAAAAACGAAACAAAGGCTTTTGGCCTCTATATTTAATGTAACGCAAAGGTAGATACAAAGCAGGGATAACTCCTGATGAAGCATTATTTCATCTGTCATTCACACCCAGTAAAACGAAGATTCAATATATTTCGAGCAAAAAACATCGCCAAGACGCAGCTGTTTTGCAAAATGCAAGTTAGTCGTCAGGTGTTTTGGTATGGAAGGGAATGTCTCCTGAAGACAAAAACATTTTTTGTTGAACCGAAGTTTAAAATTAATGCTAAATACTGTCATAATAAAGGTTTGAATAATTTGAGAGTACACGTCTTTGCCCTCAAGGAAACTTTGTTTTTCATCTGCATTGTGCATCAAATGATACTGCAAAATCAACTATAAAATGACGGAAATATATTATCCTCCTGATAATTGGCCACCATTATCCCTTGTATGAATTCCTAGTGATTATTTTTTATGTGGATACTTAAAAAACAATTAATTATACGTAAAGAACATTTCAAGGGCTTCAAAAAGCAATTTAAGAGGAAGTTGGAACAATTCCCCCAAAATGGTCGAAAAATGTCTTATAGCTTTGGCGAAACGCTTACGTGAAACGCCCAATGATAGAGGAATCCACATTGGAAATTCCATGTGAATAACTTTATACAATTAAATTTATGATCCTCTTAAATTGGTCACACTATTTAAAAATCAGCCGGTATATTGGTAATTATTACAGCTTAGTTTTTATTTGTTTTGCAAATATTTGAATTTTGTTTTTCTTTCTGTTGAACTGAGTAATAAATCCACTTTAAAATGAATTATATGACATTGTAATTTGTGAAACGAAACATTTTCTACAAGCATACAATTTTAAAAAAATTAAAATTTCCACACACACAATTGCGTGCACAATTTTAGCCACCATTGAATATATAATCATTATCTTTTTTTTAAACATGTCTTCAAAAATGCATTATACTTTGTACACTTTTTTTAGTTCAATTTTTTTAAAGAAATTTATAATAATATTAATCAAAATTTGGTGACGGTTAAAGAGGATATAGCAAGTAATTTTTCGCCTCTAACAAAACACATCTTTCTCTGTTAATAATTTTAAACTATAACTGTAAATATATTTTTAAATTCATGATATATTTATGAAAAGTCATACGTTGGATGATTTTTAAATAATTTCTCATTAAATATATACTAAACGTTTCAAAATTTATTTTCGAAATTCACTTCCAACTGAGCAATAAATATTTCAGAACATGAATTATTTTTACTGGTGTGCTTTGAAATAATCCTTACAATCGTGAACAACTTGAATATAGTTTGACTTCCTGTATCACACATTCTTAAAGGTGTCCCCCCCAAAATGAGAATGCTAAACTGGAAAAAATATATTTTTTTGTAACAGGTATTAAGGATTAATTGCAGTTTAGGGCAGTGGTTCTCAAACTCTCAATACTTGGAACCCAATATCAATTCATAATTTTCATCGCGCCCATACAATAACAGTGTATCGATATGGGTACTTTGACGCTAAAGGTACAAGATGACTTTAACTCCTAAGTGCCACCAGCATATATAAATGTCTCGCTTAGCCAGTGCGTAAATTCCCCCGGACGTATATATCCGTCTTTCAAAAATACGATCTTTTCTACCCATAAAATTGTTCCGAAGGATTTGTAATGAAATACAATGACTTTCACATTGTTTGCGAAGTATTTACTTATTTCAGAGGATTTTCTTATTTATTCCGTTTCTCCTTCCCTTCCCCCAATACACCACATGTGCAAAACGGTGACATTGGGGAGTGAATAGTGTAACTTCTAATCGGCAATCGAGATGGATTAATTATAAACGGTACAAATGTTTAAGGTATGTGTTGATTTTTGCATACAATTTTATACATGACAAGCCTGTGAGATCACTGGTAATTATTAAACTTGTTCTTATTTTAGTATTGTTAAATTAGTCATAAAATACATTGAGCAGTACTGATGTATTTATAAATGTATTATATTAGTGTAAATGTTTTTTTATTACTTTTAATTACGTCAGAATGTATATTTTTTTATATTAATTTCAATACATTAATAATTTTTTAATAATCTTTTGTTTTTGACTTTTCAATATGCTCGCGCCCCTCTTCTGGGGTTATCGAGCCCCCCCCCCCCCTAAGGGGGCGGGCCCCACAGTTTGAGAAGCACTGGTTTAGGGAGAACATTATTACTTAGGCAAATAAAAGAATGTCTTCAAACTAATGTTTTTATTTATAAATTACGATGGCTTATTTTTGTTATTTTTTGAAAACGAAAATAGATATTTGAAAATATTCCCCAAAAAACCATTGACGTTTTAAAATTTATAAAAATAATAAAATTAAATAAATATCTGTCAAACTTCTTTCACGAAAAAAAAAAATCTTAAAATTCTTGTAGAATTACCTTTCTAAGTGTCAAACTTTGAGAAAGTCTGTTGTTGTTTTTCTCTTTAAGCTCCTCTATCGACATGTGTAAGATAGCCGATAAAGTTCATAAGACCTGAATAGACCAGAAATGGGAAAAATTCGCTAACAAAACCAATATATTGTTCTTTTTCTTCCAAAATCAATATATTTATATATATGGTAAGCTAGAAGTTGTCAATAAACTTTGTGTACACAAGATAGAGTGAGGATATTGCTTAACAGAATTCCAAAAGCAGCTTTTTTGCTTTTGAGACATTTAAGAACTTTGCCTTTAATATCTAATCTCTGAAATACGTTACCTAGAATTAACTTTTTTTCTTCCCTAAAAGCTAGGCAAAAAAAAAAAAACTAAACTTTTTCTCTTAAAATTTTTATTTGTATATATTTATTATTACAAGAATTGTGATGATATATGAAAAGGAAGTAAATTAAATGATAGTGGATATTAGAGAGAAAAGCTTTTGATAATCTCAATTTTAAATTCCGAAAAATTGTATGAATAATTATATCACATAACTTATAAATTAAAGAGCAGACATTTTGTTTTAAAATCCGATGTATATTTGTCAATAATATGAAATGAATGCAATCAACCCTTAGGGGTTAAAATACAGCTTAAATTAAGGGATTTCAGTTATTCTCAATTAAATTATAGTTGGGTCTCTATGCTATAAAAATCATTAGTGTGGTACATTCAACGCTTACTAATCTTCACAACATTTTGTTACGCAGCTATTGAAGAACGTACATGTATGTTTTATTCAATTAATTAATTTTTGTGCAATAAATCACTAAATAATTGTGACCTGTTAAGTAAATATAAATTTAAATATGGCTTTTCTAGGATACGAGAATTAAGGTAATTTTATACTAAAAGCTTTTTAGCATTTAAATTATTTAATGATTGCTATTCTAAATATCTTAGAAGTGTGAGATTCACTATTTCCTCATAATTTTTACATTGTTGATGATTGTAAGAAATTTTTGTTCTGTTCAGAAATTCAGAACATTTAATCATGGACAATAACGTAATTAACTTGGAGATACATCTCATCGCGCTTATGTAATATGAAAACAAATTATTTTAGGATATTTCACAGCCATTTAAATCCTATTAACAGGAGAAAACTTGCTATTAAATAAACTTTTCGTTTTACTAGTAATGAATGTTATGAGCTTGATTTGAAACTTTTCTTTAACAAGAATGAAATTATGGAGAAATTGAGCCATCCCAGTACCTTTCACATTGCTTTCCGAATTTAGATAACACTTCTGCACTCAAAATTTTCTTGCAATCACTAATGGTACCTCGTATATCACTTGAAAAAAAAATCTAAAATCGTCTTTTAGTAATAATTTTTTTTAAAACTATATTTATAAAATTAAGTAAATTTATTATTGTATTGTGTTGCATAGGAAATATATGAAACTATTTTTAATGCATTAATTTTAATAATAAAAATCAAAATTATATCATTCGAAATGAGGAATACATCAGGTAAGTATTTTATATAAGAAAAATAATATAAATCGTAAAAAGAAGTAAATGAAGATACAATCATTATTAAACTTAAAAGGTAATGCTACAGCATCAGTGAAGGTTTAATGAATCAATATCCTATTTTTGCTTAGTGGCGTTATGTAGAGTATTGCTTAGACAAATAAAATACAAATATCATATTTCAACCACTGCAAACATACAGCATATAAATGGATAAGATTGATCTATTTCAAAAATTTCTTTTCAATTGCCCAATCAGAGTTCTAGCGAAAAAAAAAAAAGTGTGCCCCAAGTTTTCAAGTGGAATTAGAGGATCCATAACAAATGAACAGAAAATGCAACAATAATTACGGGCATAGTATATATTCTAGTTACAATTTACCCATAATTGTTATTAGAAGTTGATAAAATAGCTTAGACACATCTTCCTTGTATTGTCATGCATATATTACAAATAATACATTTGATCAACAAAGGTGTACTAAAGTACAAAGGTGTGCACAGGCTGCATATAAGTCCAATTAAGAATTTGGAAGACCGAAAAACGCTATGTGTGATCTACGTATCATATTGCATCTCTGTTTACACACACACATTTATCTATATGTTATCATTACTATGTTTATTTTTAAATTGATTTATATAAAACGCTTTTATTCAATAGGGTTTTTTTCTATGTTTTATAGAGTTTCCATTATTTGTTTTTTAATTATCTGGAAACAAAAAACAGTGTGGGCGATTTAAACTTTTTTTAAGTCTTTATCCACTTTTTACAGAAGAACGGTGAGAAAGCTTAGGAAAAAAATTAAATAGTGTTTTATTAAATCAGAAATTATCTTGGTATAATCTGTATTAATTAAATAAACAAGGTATGAGAGAAATAAAATAAACTTTTTATAAATATTGTTCAAATACCAAAGTTGCAAAACTTACTAAAGGCTGCCACCTCATCGAGCAGTATCAAACCTTTAAATAGTTCTTGACGAAATCGAGAAATCTTATAAGATTTATCCTTTGTCAAGGCAGTAAATTGACAATCACAGATACACACTTATAAATATTTTACATTAATTCTTGATTTATACAATTAGAATCCATGACCTCCTTGTTTAGAGTAACTTAATATTATTGCATATTTAAATATATCTTAATTAACTTATAATACAATTTTTAACTAATGAGGGAAAAAGGAAAAGAAAAATATCTAGACAAAATTTTCATTTATTTCCACAGGGTGAGTAATGCAAATCCATACTTTCAATACTTTTAAAGAAAGAATTGGAGTATACGCGCTAAGACCTTTTCGTAGATGAAAAATTGCATAAAGCGAGCCTTTTTATGCAGAAATAAAAAAAAGGAAGCCTCCTTTTTTTTTTTTATCTCTAAGTAAGTTAAAGTAGACGCTGCGGTATCTTTTAAAGATAGAGTCTGCTACAGGACAATTTGTATTTCGGTTACAAGATGGATTACTTTAATACTGAGATCATGTTTGTATTGGGATATATCTATTCCTTTTTTTTCAGGCTTTCTGGTCACGCTCAATCCATATTCTCAAGGAAATAGTACATTTCTAAAAAAAAATTATGGGAGTGGTTTCGTCAAACCAAGATTTCTTAAAAAGTGTTTTTCTTATAAAAGGATTAAAAATACGAGGCTTGAATTTTCCTGTTCATTATTCACTCATTTATTGTAAAAGTGTTATTCAGAATACAAAAATCTACCTTCAATTTTCTTCTTTTCTTTTGCTTTTTTGATTTTCGGTCCTCAATATTTCTCAAAAATGTTCGAATTAATAATCATTATTTTAATCTGAAACTAAAAGCAAAATTTCTAAAAATCATAGCTTTGTGTGTGTGTATTTTTAAAACTAAATCTCATTAGATAAGTCGACATTTAAAAAAAGGGCAATGGTTCTTATAATATCTAATGTTTTTTTTTTTATAATTATGTAATACAGATAATCAAACACTATGACCTCAATACAGGACAGCTCTTTCTTTTCTGTGTTGTAACAAGTATACTCTCTTGCATTTTCTTTAACATCTAAATTACCTACTTCAAAAAGTTCGTTGTATATGCTGTTTTATCTCATTATAGTTCGTTGCTACTTTATTAAGCCTCTTTTTTAGGAAAGATGATAAATTATTCGAACATGCTGTTTGATATCGTATGGTGGATTATTTGTGCTGTATTCATTTTAAATAACATTACAGACTGGAATCTCAAAATGGCTTCATTATGCACCATATTTTCAACCATCGAATTTCAGATTTCGGACGCTATTTATCATAGTGTACACTACGACCAACATACCATTTGAATGCTTGTCAAATTTAAAGAATTTAATTTATAACATTATCTCACAATGCAATTTGTTAGCCTACTCAAGATAACGAACTGGTGTAAATTTTTTTTTAAAGAAACTCTACTAGAGGAAGCTACAAAGACACTGAAATACCAAGGTCACCGCTACTAGATAGATGATAAAAGTTCCCGATGTATGGAGAGTTTATAAACAATGTATGTGAAAAATGAGGGGTATTCTTATGTTGCAGGAAAATCAAATGTTTTTCTTCACGAACTTCCCTCTCACGTAGTATTAACTGTCGCAATAAAAATTTTTACTCTTGAACTCAGTGCTTCTGAAATTTTTTATGCTTACGACCCAATTTTTAATCATAAATTTCATCACGCCCCCCTTCATGCAATAGCAATGTATTGAATTCAATAATAATGTACTTCGATGCTAAAGCTACAATACGATTTTTATTATAAACCGTACAAAGTATTAAGATAAGTATTAAATTTTGTATATAATTTTTATATGACACTCACATTGATAAATTAACTTATATTAACTTAGCCAATTAATTTAGTATTGATGAATTAATGATGAAATACATTGTGCAGTATCGATATATTTATTTATAAGTATATTATATTAGTGTAAATATGTCTTTTATTTATTATGTCAAAATGTATTTTTTCTTTTGCTTCCTTTCAGTAAATTAATATTTTATATATATATATATATATATATATATATATATATATATATATATATACATATATATATATATATATATATGCGTACATATATATATATATATATATATATATGTAATCTTTTATTTTCGACTTTTCGATATGCTCGTGTGCCCATTTGGTAAGATTATCATGCCCCCCTAGGGGGGTGCACCCCTCAGTTGGAGAAATGCTGCTTTAACTAAATGTTGCTTCAAGGAAACACTCTCTGTTTTTGTAGGTTACTCCATAAATAATAATAAAAAATTGAAAAATCTAGAAATTAGTGTATATATATATATTTTATCTTTTAGTGGCATCGAGAATCAAAGAAAAAACAAAATAAATCCAAGTTTATGAGTGGCAGAGGGTTAACGTGTGTGTGTAAGCGTGGAAACGCAGTTTTGTGTTTAATTACATTTAAACAACATAAACACTTGCAGTTCAATTGTCGCGACAACATGTCCTCAACTTCCCAGCAATTCAAGCCAGGCTTTTCAAGATCAGCTCAGAAGACCCAGAAGGTTTGATATGATCTGATAAAGCTGACGAAGACAGCTGCAATGCGATCTAAAGCTTCTTTTTTAAATCAATGTGCGCATCATGGACACACCACCACCAACAAGAAACATTGGGGATTGGTTGCACTAATAACTTATAATATTTTTCTAGATTTCATTGATTTTGAAGACGAGTGTAAATTAGGTTAGACCAGGTGTATGCATTTCAAATGAGACGATTGCTAACAGATCTCGCCACGCATATATGCAAACAATACGAAACCGTGATACGTGATTTTTTTATAGTTTGACCTTTGATACTCATGTTTAGTTTACATTTGGACGAGTTTCAGCATGCATTGTATTTTTTTTAATGTTTTGAAAATGTCGAATTTTAGGTCTTCCGACGACGATTTGCAGACAGCATTAATTTTTTTGTTACCATCTGAAGAAAAATTCTGCCGAATCGCATAAAATGCTTGTAGAAGCATACGGTGGCAATGCTCTGAGCCGTGCGCAATGTTACATGTTGTTTGAAAAGTTTCAAATTGGGGATTTCGATGCGAGAAACGAGGATCGTGGCAGACCAGTAAAAAAATTTGAAGATGCTGAATTGCAAGCATTACTCGACGAAAATGATGGATAAATGCGCAAGAACATCTTGCAGAATAATTGAATGTTGACCAGAGCACTGTTTCCCGTCGTCTCAAAGCAATGGACAAGATAATAAAGTTCGGTAGATGGGTACCACACGAGCTAACGGACCGTCAACAGGAAAACCGAAAACTCGTGTGCGAAATGTTGCTTGCCCGCTACAAACGCAAGTCATATCTCCATCGTATTGTGACTGGCGATGAAACTTGGATTTATTTTGAGAATCCCAAGCGTAATCCATCATATGTTGACCCCTGACAGCCCTCCAAATCGACCGCAAGACAATGCTGTGTATTTTCTGGGATCAGAAGGGACCAATCTATTATGGGCTTCTCAAACCCAGCGAAACCGTAATACTGATCGCTACAAGCAACAATTACTTAATTTGAACGATGCTATACTCTAAAAACGTGAGCAATACAAGAAACGGCAGCACAAAGTGATTTTCCTTGATGACAACGCACCCAGCCAACGTGATAAACCGACCAAGGACATCGTTAAGGCACTCGGCTGGGATCCCTTAGCGCATGCGGCTTATTCACCAGACTTGGCTCCTTCCGATTAGCACCTATTTGCATCATTGGGACTCGCATTAGCTGACCAGCGCTTCACTTCTTACGAAAACGTCAATTCTTGGCTTGATGACTGGCTGGCCTCAAAAGACAGATCACTTTTTGAGGGTGGTAATCACAAATTGCCCGAAAAATAGGGAAAAATATGTAGCTAGCGATGGATATTATTTGGAATAAAGAAATATTAACAGTTTTCGCAAATTTATTGTTTTTTTTTTTTTTAAAAAAATAGTCTCATTTGATATGCATACACCTGGTATGTGTTTTTAAATTTTTAGAAATAAGAGGCCTTTGTTTTAGAATTAAACGAAAATTCCTTGAATTAAGCTAGCAAAATTTGAACATTTAGATGTAAGATTATTTGAATGTGGATTTTTAATTATGACATTTCCTTTTTTTGTTATAAGTTCGCAGATCCACATAATGAATCCCGAACAGCTTCTCGATAAATGAAACTTGGCAATTGTATGAGAATTGACAATTTAGCCGCAATATATCTGCGGTGCGACATGGTACATAGTGGGTTTTGATGTCATGGTATTAAATTTCCGTAACATCCGGCGTCTAACGCGCACCAGTGTATTACGTGAGCCTATACTTTCAATTTGCATTTTTTTAATTTTTAGTTATATTCGCCGTATCGTTCACTCCTACTTTTTTTACGAATAAACTTGAAATATTAGTAAGCTATACTCTTAAGTTTTGAAGTCATTTATTCAAGATATTGTCCCAGACTTTGGAAAAAGTAGTATACTTCTAGAACTAAATCTCTTTTTTTTTTCATAAGACATCATTGCTTTTAAATAAATAGTATTTCAGTATGTGTTACTGTACTTTTTTTATGCTTATCTTCTCTTTAATTTTAAAGCTATCATTTTTATACCCAACGTATAACTCACACACCTAACTTTCGATATTATTTTTTGTGATAAAAGTGAGTGTCTTAAGCCGGATTTTACGGTAGTTTAGTTAGTTAACGGAAGATGAAATAATTGTTTTTCTTAATACAAAGGACGTTTCGAATGTAAGTTTTGTCATTTTTTTTTCTACCTGGAAATTTATTGCTTCAAATGCATGCATCACATCACTATAGCTTTTACTATTTTTCGACATAATCATCACCGGAATTGCTTGTGGCCCGTGATGAACTTAACCCTGTAAGCGACTTCCCCCTGATGTGGCTTCCTCATTGTCCTGCCTGCCTAAATTTTTTGGATGGAACAAAGCATGACCAGAAATTTCCACGATAAATCTAGTTTATTAATATTCATCGTACTATTCCACAAAAGGAAGCCCTAGGAGTATTATAAAGAAAGCAACAACCCTAAGTGAATAAGCGCATGCAATCAGATCAATATAACCTTAATCAATCCTAACCTGTCAATTCCTAATCCCCTAATTTAGTATAGTAGCAAAACGCTGTCCTTAAGTCAAGTTGCGAAAAACCTAAATATCATCTTAGTAAAGTGGCATTCAGATGCTCCATTCCTTCTGCATTACAATTACCAAACTCTAACTTTATGTACTCTAACTAATTTACACATCAAGGTTTCTTATTGAGAGGGATGGTTGTGAGTTAAACCCAAAGATTCCCCAAGAGGATTAGGTAGTGAAGGTCACGTAAAGACCTGTCACAATCCCTTAATTGCAGAGGAAAAGATTATGAAATTCACCCCACAGGCTAGCGTGGTTGCGTTCTTTAATGGAGGAATGAAAAGGCGTGTTTTTCAACACAAAAATTATTTACTTTCGCATTAGAAAAGAAACAGAAAAGTTTTAAATAAAAATTTATTGTTTAATTTCAGAGTTTACAATACGATAACAAAAATGCAATTAATCTGTTGTGTGATATATTTTGAAACATGGTTGAACACATAAGCCAGCATCACATTTAGTGCAATGATAGCGAGTCTCATGGCGAATATTTTCCTTGCACAAACATTTTTGCTTCACATTTTTCTTGGAATATGTTAACGGTAATAAAAAGCTGCTTAGATATGAATTTATCCGTTCTTGGAGTATGTTCTTTCAATTTTCTCCCTCACCCTCTTCTTTGAAATAAGTAAATTCTTTAGAGAAAGAAGCACTGTCAATGTCATATTATTGTATTCCAAAGCCGTAGGACAAGTTGTAAACAAACCAACACAATGCAAAAATCGCCCTTTGGAAGAACGAGTATACACGTCTGGGACACTAAATGTACAAGCTGAACAGGAAGTGTATAAACGCCCGCGGCATTTCAGAAGTTAAAGAAAACCACTCTTGTAAAATTCCGTAAACTGCGATGCAAGTAATTGTCTCACAGCCTGCTCCGTCACATAATTGCTGTAGACAAATTTTATCCTTACTGGAGAACTGCGATTCTTTTACGTTGTTGAGGCAGCCTTGGCTTCGCGGGTAAGGGTTTCACCCATCTCTCATAACCAGCGATGATTCTGAACACAGGTTCTTATTACTATCTTGAGCGTTACGCATCACGTGCTTAACACTAGATTGCCCAAAGAGGTCATTTTGACTGCTTTTTAATTTCAATTAGAAAAACAATGGTGTATATAATGGCACATTTTCTTAGAATTTTGTAGAATATATTTTCCCCGAGTGAAATAAGTCTCTTTTAACGTTAATACTTACTAATAACTTTTTATAAGACTGTAAGGAATTTAAAAAAAAATATTAAAAATTAACTTTAAACAGATTTATTTACAAGTTAGTTATTCTTTCACAATTCAGTCATTTTCACTACTTTTGGGCAATAGAGGTATATACTAAGTTTCAGTCTTTCTAGTATTAAGACTGATTCCCATCCTTGCCAATCTTTTCATCGAGGGGCAGATTTCTCATCTCTCATCTTGCACACACTTTTCGGTAACCCAACACATTATGGAACTCTTAAGGTATCCGATTACGTTCGGAACCGTGATTTTGCAAAAGCGTATAAATGGATAATATTTAGGATATATAGTGTCACTTAGATTAGACAGTATATGTAAAATTGTTTTAAGAATATTATTACAATAAAAAAAATGATTTATATAAGTACAATATTTTAACAAAAAATGAACATAGAATGACCTATTTTCAAAATATTCTCCTTTTCTGAAAAATGATCTTATTATAATATTTTTCCTGTTTATAGCTTCGACCTTTATACAGAGGCTCAACTAGAATTTTTGAAATATATAGATTAGAAGAGTGTTTACCCATGTTTTACGATAACAGAGGGGAGAAATTTTAAGAAAAAAACACCGATAATTATTTCGATTGGTTGTAACTATGAAAATAATGTGAAATTTTCAAAATTTATAGTTGAGCCTCTTTACAGAGGTTTGAGCTATATACAGGCAAAATATTATTATAATAGAAGCATTTTTCACAAAAGGAGAACATTTTGAAAAAAAGGTTATTCTAAGTTAGTTTTTTGCCGAAATATTGTATTTAAATAATTGCTTTTAGTCAGAATGTTCTTAGAACATATTTATATATGTATTCTAATCTAAGTGACACTAAATATCATGAAAATTATCCATTTATGCGCTTTTTTAAAATCACGGTTCCGAACGTAGTCGGATACCTGAAAAGCCCATCCAGCATTCTAGAAATGTTGTTTACCATACACAGATATAAAGAGACCTCCCCTCCGACCTTCATCCTGAACATTCTGCCTTCCTTCATTGTTCATGCAACATCAGCGTTATCTTTTCACGAGATATGAACTTTTTTCCATACGCATAACTTTGGTGTTCATGGGTGACAGAGACACACAACTTCCATATGTCTATTCATACCTGATAACAGCACAGGCTTCGAACGTTGTCCACGTCTCTCTGCCATGATCATACTTCTGTCATTGAATTTACAACGGATGTACGTTAATATTCAAGCAATCAATCAATCTGACAAAAAAAATGTAAGGAAACTTAGTTTCGGTGCGTCTTTCGTAGTTTTTGTAACCTTGAAATTAATATTGAGGACGCATATAGATTTTATTTCCTTTTGGAATTCATGTTAATAAAATTTAATTAATCAAAAGGGGCACTCACTATGAATGTTTATTTAGCTTAATATATATATATATTTTTTTTTGCTTAAGTCATTAAATAATTTTATTCAAATATTTAGATTTCAACTACCACAGACGTATATATACGTATTATTCAAACGGTGCTTTAAGTGCCCTGGACGGATATGTACGTTCTCTAAAAAATGCGATTCTTTTCTTTGATCTGTGTTATCAGTTAAATTGTTCTTTCTCTCTCTCTATCTGAAGGCTTTTGAATGCAAGAAAATGACGTTGTTAGTATGTTTGTGAAGGTATTGCTTAATTCAGAGAAAACTTTGCTTGCTTGTACATTTTCTCCCCCCTCAAAGATTGCATCGTATACGCGCACTTAGATGAAAAATAGTGCCTCTGGGGAATGAATTACGTATTTTTTATTCAGCCTTTAAGGGATTAAATATCATTCCCTTTCTATTTTAAATCATTGTTAAGATTTGTCGTCATTGTTTGATTTAATACCGAGCGTATTATCCTGTAGACATCATTGAGATTTTTCAAGTAATCAGATGGACAAAATGTGTTTCTACATAATAAATATTCATTTTTGATTATATATATATATATAATCTTTTGTAACTGTATCTAATACACTTTTAAATTCAGTATAAACACAAGAATAACCTTGTATTGTAGTTTGCATTTTAGTGGAGTGGGAACCCTTAGTTCTACCAAATTTAATCTACTTTTATGATATTTTAGATGATATTAAAAAGCTTTCAAACTGTTCCTTGTATTAGTATGAATTGTATGACTATAGGCAGATTTTTTTTGAAAACGACATGATTGCATTTTCTTTCCATGTATAGCAGGGGACAACCATTTTTTTCTACCGAGCCACATACAAATGATGGCTATTTCACGCGGGCCGTAACATGATTTATAGACCGTGGGGGATAAGAAAGGCTTTAAGATCAAAATAACATAGAAAATTTAAAATGTGAAAATTGATCAAAATATTAAAACTCCTAAGTAGCTTTTTTAATTATTATTATATTTTATTTCTGTCACTGACTTTTTCTGAATTGGAAGCATTTAAGAATCACTCTTTTACAATTTCTGCTTCAGTAAACGGTTTCATACGATTACCAATACTATAAAAATTTTATAGGGTGTCTCTGTTATCGCTGTGACATGAACACTGACAAAATACTTTTTTGCTGTTGTAAGGAATATTCAAGAAAACCTATTTATCACCTCTTGAAAGAGATCTTCGAGGAAAAGTGTCATTGAACGATTCATGTTTATTGATATTTTTTAAATACACTTTCATGACAAATCAAACAATTACTGAACCATGCTTATTTTTTTACAACAAAAGGGTCAACTTTCCAATCGTCTTGAAACAATCTATTTTCTTCGAAAATTTTTTGTGAATGATAGTTAAAAATTAGTTCCACTCATAAAAGGGTCACTACTTCACAGTTGGTTATTATCACAAATCAAAAAAGAAAAAAAAATCAATTCGCACCCATACGACATCGACAGCAAAATTGATACATTTGATTTTTAAACAACGAATCTCCCTCCAAATTCTCATAAATAAATGAACTTCTCAAGCAATGGGCCATGACCTGGACACTTAAAATGGGCCGTTGGGCAGCAGGTTGAGTATCGCTAATATATAGGAACAAACATTATTTTAAATCTGGACATGCAAGTTCATATTACTTAAGCATTGCGATGCTAATGCTTTCATAGATGTGATAGTGATCCCTCCAAATAAATTGTATACTCAAAAACAGAGGAGGAAACAAGATAACTCCTTCTTTTTTTATCAGGGGCTCCACATTTTCTTTGTTTAGGAGGTGAAAAATTTCATCGATACGATACCATCTACAATGCATTATTCTTTTTCGTTATTTTCCTTTCTTTTTTTTATTGTTTTTGCTCTTGGGAGTAAAACTTATCATTTACAAGAAGATGGTTTTCTTTCCTATGTATGGAAATAAAAGCATACCTTAGCGAAACAAAAAAAAAAAAAAAAAAGTAGTGCAGAAAGTGGGTTTTTTTTCTTGGCAGTTTTTTCCCCCGAACAATTTTTTTTTGTCTTCCTTTATATCGAGCGGAACATCTTTAAAATTTATTGTTTTTTGATAAATGTTATATATTTTTTTTATTTTACTTCACAGTCATTTGATTTGCATAAATTCTTTTCTTTTTTTCTGTGATAAATGTTGCAGATAAAAAATATTGAAAATGAAATATAAAATATAACTATAAAACTGTTATCTTATACTATCGCTGATTTCAGTTCTGTTACAAACATATCTTTTTTATACCGTTCATAATATATTCGGAATTGTTTTGTTTTTTTGGTGTTGGTAATAGAAACTCGAATAGGATCTGTAAGAAACACTTGAATTAAGAGACGAGACATTTCGATGTTCAGCATTTTTTTTAGCTGATTCCAGCAATCTTTTGTTTTTCTGTGTTTGCAAAATTGAACACTTCTCAAACTGAATTGGAAGTTATTGTTTAAAACACAAGGTCATTATATTTAAGAAAAAAAAGTTTGCTTGAATAAGATGACTATTTATTTTAAAATAATTTTGCTATCTTCTATTTTTTTATCTAAAATTTGAGATAAATAAAAATTTATTACTTGAACTCTAAAAATTCTAATAGTAATGCGATATATCTTCCGTAGGTTTTTCATCGTATTTATAATCTAAAATAAAATTGGTTTCATGTCCATTAGTTTTATAATCAAATTAACTAACAGACAGCAAGGTGTTGCACATGCTTCCTCGAATGTATATATTTTTTTTAACTCGAAGTTTTTACTTACCCTTTGGGAGTCGGCACTTTCAGGTATGGATGTGATTACTATGGTCTTGTCACTAAAATTACTTTTTTCGAAATTTCTTCTTAGCCACGTTTGACGTTTGTGTTTTTCGTCCGTTTAGTCCGGCGTTGCATGAGCTTTTTCCGAGAGTATACATTAATCCCAAAGGTAATTTTCCTTTCTCTCTCGAAGCTATATCTTCTGGGTGTGTATGTGTGATTTTTATGTTTGTACCTTAAAATTCACTTTTCTAAAATTTCTTCCACTTCTTTTCCATTTAGCTTAGGTTTTTCCAGTTTTTTTTTAGTGTAAAACTCTTTTTTTCCCCTCTTTTATTATCCATGCAAAGGATCTTTCTTCAAATTTCTGTGTTGGAATAATACTCTACAAATACAACAATTTTAGTTAATAAAAATAATTTAAATTGATAAAAAGAAAACGTTTGTGATATGATACAATACAAAACACTAAATATATTGCTTATTTTTGAAGAATAATTATATTCTAAGTATCTAAAATAATGAAATGTATTTCAAATTTTCACATTTAGCAATAAATTCTTACATACCGTTAAAAAAAATGTCTGTGAAACTAATCTAGATTTATACACAAATGAACAGGCAGTGCACGATTTTATTATTAAGTAATTAATTTAGTAAGAAGTAACAGAATGATTTAATATTGATTTAGAACACTTATAGTTATAAATACAGAATCAAAAAATTATTACCGTCAGCTATTGAAATGCCACAATTAACTATTCCTGGCAATTTTGAAATGTTTTTCGTTGCATTTTTACGGTTCCTAGAAAGTATATTTTTTAAAAATAGTTTTCTAAATAAAATTAAAAAAAAAAAAAAACCCAGAGAAATAAAGATTTTCGCAATTACAAAATTCCATCAATATTATAAAGAAGTTTTGCAATATTCTATTTCAGCCTAACTGGGTAGCTTTGGGAAAGGCAGAGCATTTACCAGTCTGCTTGAAAACTGTTCTATCTTAAGTTTTGAATTTAATCTGATAAATCAATGGAACTAATTTATTTCTTAAATTTAAAAACTATACATTTTTATATATGAGGAGATACATTTTTTCTAACTTTGATACATAATGTCGATTATTCGAGAAGTGCCTTAGGAAAACAACAGATATGCATACGCTGTTACAGAGATAATGCACTATAGCTTCGCGGTGGTGCATATCACATTTGATAATGATAATAGTAAACCAAGGAGTGTGCAGAAAAGATGTGAACAACTCAGCAGCTGATTTTCCGCAAGCTATGAAAATGATCTAGAATATGCAGCAACATTTTCTCAACATCATGTAAGTATATATTCGAATATTTACAAAATGAATATGTAATTGCTAACAAAAGTTCCTAGCGTTGAGATTAATTTTTTAAAAAATAAATAAATAAATAAATCATTCCTGACATAATGTTTTTAGATTCGGAAAATATCCATCATTGAGTTACTATTTTTCCCAACTTAAGTTAAAACTTAATTGCTACGAACTTCTAAATTCAAAACATAGAGCTTTGTACTTATTATATACAAATAAGGCTTGGGATCGTGCATGTATTTCATTATTATCAATTAGATTCTGTGTATTATAAGTACGTATATTAAGGTATCCGACTACGTTCGGAACCACATGATTATAAAAAAGCGCATAAATGTATAGTTTTCATGATATTTAGTGTCACTTAGATTAGAATACATGTATAAAATTATTTTAAGGACATTATGACAAAAAAATTATTTAAATACAATATTTTGACAAAAAATTAACTTACGATAACCTTTTTTCCAAATGTTCTCCTTTTGTAAAAAACGCTTCTATTGTATTAATATTTTGTCTGTATATAGATCAGACCTCTGTACAGAGGCTCAGTTATGAGTTTTGAAAAATTCAAATTATTTGCAGAGTTAGAGTCATTTGAAATAATTATCGGCGTATTTTCTTAAAATTTCTCCTTTCTGTTTTCGTAAAACATGGATAAACCGACTTCCAAGTTATGCGTTTCAAAAATTCTAGTTAAGCCTCTGTACAGAGGTAGGAGCTATATGCAGGCAAAATATTAATACAATAGAATCATTTTTACAAAAGGAGAACATTTGGAAAAAAGTTTATTCTAAGTTAATTTTTTGTCAAAATATTGTATTTAAATAATTTTTTGTCATATTGTCCTTAAAACAATTTTATACATTTATTCTAATCTAAGTGACACTCAATATCATAAATATTATTCATTTACACGCTTTTTAGCAAAATCACGGTTCCGAACGTAGTCGGATACCTAAGAAACTTTCATTAAGGACACGTAATATTGTCGTAGAAGTTCCTTTATATTTCATATGTAGACTTACAGGCCGCACTTGCACAGTCAAAAGCAAAGCGCCACCATTTAGAATGAAACAGGGTGCAGTCAAGGGATACAATGCTTAAGTTCTGAGTGAAGTACATTACGATTCCACAAAAGTTGATAGATTGGTATAATATGAGCTTAAGGAATATTAGAACTATGAATTTTAAATAAAAATAATTGAAACTGAGAATATTTTGTAAATGAAAATAGCTCTATCAAGGATCTTAAAATGACATTTTAATTTAAAATGATGACAATAAAGTAAGGGGAAAATAAAGAGTAACTTTATTTGGTTTTTTTAACGAAAAGAAAATTGTGAATATATTTATATTGTATATTCCCAAGACTATTAGAAATTTTTATACAGATACTTTAAATCCGTCTCACGCAACTTTTTTTTGTCGTTATTGAACCCTATTTCCCTCAATAATTTTAAGACCTATTAAAAACATTTATCCTTTAAGTATTCTTATATTTTATTTTAAGACATATGTAGAGGCTTACATCAGCCATTTGCTTATTTATGCAGTCCAAGATCAAATCTTTTGCGAATCGTGGTTTCCTTTGTTCTTTCTTTCTTTTATTTTTTTGTTCTTTTTTTTTTTTTTTTTAATTTATTTTTTAATTTTTTTTATTTCCGGCTTAAATTTGTACATAATCACAAGCTGATAGATTCTACTCACGACCAGATTTTCCTACTTTCATTATAATTCCTTTTTACTCAAACATTAAATAGCAATTTCATTGCTTAAATTTTAATTCAAATTCCTGAAGGAGAAAATATTATACTATTGGTAAAATATTACATTACGCAGATTACTTCTACAAGTACAATATTTTTTTCTTTTTAAATCGGGTTTAACTTTGACTGACTTCCTCTTCTTTTATCTTTCTAATTCTTACAGATAGATTAACAGTAGAACGTCGATAAGTGTCAATTGGACACCAGAGCCTGTTAAGTTTGTCCTCCTTTCCACAGCTTTACAAGGAATTTAAAAAATTCTTGTGACTTTTAATCATTTTCCGGGGTGATTACACAGAAAAAGGTTTGTAGTTTTAGATTAACTGTGAGAGATTTTGCAACTAAATATACCTAGAACACCTGCTCGTATCGGTTCGACACCATTATCATTATAAATAACTGTCAATCAACAAAATATAGTGCATTAAGTAGATTTCATTAGTAAAACAAACACATTCGGAATTAAAATCACTCATCTATTTGATCCTGAATAGAGTGTTATTGGATTCATAGCGGAATGAGTCCGTTATACTAAAATTTTTGTATCTTAGTGTTTCCTGAAATAGAGTTTGCTTATCTGCTCTTAAAATAAATAAATAAATAAAAAAAAAAAATCGATTTTCGAATCTTGTGAAGAGCAGACACTTTGAAACGATGGTTCGTAGAAAAGGTCTAAGCCCTGATGAAATTGCTAATTTGTTGCGAGAGCTTTCTAAGAATGAATTTGATGGTACTTACCTCTCTTGCTGTAATTTAAATTTCAATGAAGACATTATGTTGAGTAAAAGTGACTGCGAAGGACCTGAAGAAAGTTTGATGAAATTAATAAGGTTCCAACAAATCCTGATATATATGTCGCTAGAAATGGAACAGAATAGATACCACATAATGATCCTGTTCCTGACCTTTTTGCGAATTGAAATGTTTTGCGACAAAGCAGTGGTCCAGCAAGTTTCATGAAACATAGTGTCAATAAGTTTGCTTTGAGCTCATGGCTTCTCTTCATTGCCAGTGGCTTATTAGAACATGTTAGAAAATGCATTGAAGTTGAAGTGAAAAGAGTTTTGATTGATATCATCCGGTCTGGATTTAGAGATGAGCTCTGTGCTTTTGAAGCGGCAATGCATGCTCGTGGTTTAAGGGTGCTAGAAACCTTGAACTACAATCCCTGAGACTTGATTCTTGGGGGCGAAGTTTTGCAAGAAACAATGTTTCGAGTAGTTCTTTTTTTAAGGTTTTTTAAATCCATACGTCCTCAAAGTCATCAAACAGACTAATTCCCCCTGATTTCAGAACTGCAGGACACATTTATTGAAAATTGTACAAATATCTACAATCCTAGTGAAAACATAACGATCGACGAACAGTTATTTCCAAACAAAACTCGATGTCTCTTCAGTTAATTCTGATCTGATAAATATAGGCAAAAATTCTGAATTGCTGCCGACTTGGAGAGCAAATATGTTTTCAATGCAGTCCCATATTTTGGAAAAAATGATTCAAGACCTGAGGGACAAAAATAAACAGAATATGTAGTTTTGAAACTTATTTAACAATTTATGAACACAGGATACAACGCAACAGTGGATAACTTTTCAAGTACTTAAAATTGGCAGAAGAACTAATGAAGGGGAAAACCAGTTGAGTCGGAACAATGAATAAAGTAAGAATAGAAGTTCTAGATGGCGTGAAAATCAAAAAAAGTCTATATACCAAGTTTTATCAACATCATGATGCCGGTACCACTTTTACTGTGTATCAAAGAAAGAAGCCAGTCAAGGGGTTAAAGGAATTACAATTTCGCTAAAAGGCAAAAAGTATGAAAGGAGTTAAGGAGTTTAATAAAAATGTAACTAAGGCAGCGTTTCTCAAACTGTGGGGAGCACCCTCCTTGGGGGGTGTGATAACTCTGCGAGGGGCCGCGAGCATGTTAAAAATTCGAAAACAGAAAATTGTTTTTTTTAAAAAAAATAATTTAATTTATTGAAAGTAAACAAAAAATACATTCTGATATAATAAAAAATGAAATACACATTTACACTGATATATTACACTTATAAATCTATCAGTGCTACACAATGTACTTTATAATTATTTTAGCAATACTAAGTTAAGAACAATATTAATAATTACCATTAACCCATAGGATTGTCATATATAAAATTATGTACAAAAATTAACACTTATTTTGATAATTTTTACGGTTTATAATTAATTCCTTAACTGCCAAATAAAAGTTAAGTGATTCGCTTCCCAATTGCAACCATTTTCCACGTAGGAGCGCTCATGGGATGTATTGGGGGTGGGGGAAGGAATAAAATAAAGAAGCAAAAATTTGAAATAAGTAAGTCCGCAAACATTTTCAAGGTCCTCTTATTGCATTCCAAAGCCTTCGGAATAATTTTATGGATATCAGTGCTCAGAAAAGTTCGCACTTTGGAAAGACATATATATATACGTCCAGGGAAATAAACGTTTTGGCTGAGCGAGACGTGTATATACGTTGGTGGTCCTTAACAAGGTAAAAGTAGTATCGCAGTTTTAGCGTCAAAGTATATTATTATTGAATTCAATGCATTGTCATTGCATGTGAAAAGGGGCGCGATGAAAATTAGGATCGAATATTGGGTCGCGAATATTGAAACTTTGAGAAGCATTGAACTAAGGAAACGCGTATCACTTATATGAAAATGGTGTGCAAAAAATGAACTGAAAAACTGAATATCACTGCATTCATTGCAAATAAGGTATGCGCAAAATATTACGCAGAAAAACGATAAATAATGACAATTTGTTTTGTTATATAGTTTTTTTTATAATATAAAAAGTCATAACTTATGACAATTGCATGGAATAATATTAAAAAATCTTAAATCTCCCTACTGTACAGTAGTCCTGCAATTACTTTGTTACTACGATGATTTTATTATATTTTATATTATGGTGTCGAAACTACACAGGTGGACATTTGAGGGTCATTGAAATTCCAGATGTTCTAGTGTTAAGTTACCATTAATATAAAAAGTTAACCGAAAAAAAATCGTTTTTATTATTGTGACGAGAAGAGTGGTCTTATATAGTACAATGATTCCGTTAATTCACTTGACATGCCAAACATAATCCGTCATTTTTCTTTTTCTTTTTTAAGCCATGTATATTTTTATAAAAATGTTTCCTTTCAAGCATCTACTTCTAAAACCTTATTATCGTGGCATTTATCAAAAAATAATGAGATATTGTGTAGTCTCATAATTTTGAAACGGACTATATATTTAATTAAATATTACTCAGAAAATAATGTAAATCGTTGCAAATTCAAATCTTAATCGTAGTTAAATATTTGCTGTCACTATGCAATTTTGCACTCAACAAATCTGTGTGACTTAAATTTATATTTATTCAAATAGGAATTTTTATTTTCTACAAGGAAACTTCGTGTGTTACTTATTTCAGTTCATTTGGTTTTTCAAGCAATTTTTACATTTGTATGGAGATGCTAATTTTATTAAAAACAAGCATTTAAATACAAAGAGTTTTTCTCCTATTTTTCGTAAGTGTAAAAATTAATTTATTGCAATTGTCTCTCTCAACACATCTAATTACGCTTAATTCAAAAGCATAAAAATAGTACTTTTTTCCTTAAAAAAAAGACCATTCTAGCATAAAACACAAATAATAAAATCTCATATCTTATACAAGGCATTTAAAAGAAAAAAAGTGACACTTGCATAAATAAATATAATTTCTGTACTTTACAGTAAACGGATTAATTTCCGTAATTTTTCTCTAATTTCATTTGCACTTCATCTTCAGCAACACGAGTTTCTTTGTTACTCTGCAACCATTTAAGGTAACTGGCTAATTCTTTTATATTTCCCAGTGAGCAAAAATGCTTGTCTGTGAATACTTTTTAAAAATAAACCAATTTATTATTTTCATTTATACGGAATTTCCTTTTCTTTTTTTTTTTTTTTTTTGTGAGAAAAGAAACATTGAAACCAATGTAATTCATTATTCGAATTCAGATTAAATTCTTAAAAAAACAATTATTTATTACAAATTTAATCATGGAATGCTTAGTAGTTAATTTGTTGATTTCGTAATAAGTTTCTTGCAAAAAAAAAAAAAAAAATTAAGAAACTAATTGTGTTAGGATAACAAAGGGTGTTCTTTGCGATCAAAGAAGTGTTTGAAGTTTTCTAATTTTATCGGGGTTAAGCTCATTTTATTTTTATTTAATTTGACAACAACAAACCTATATGGCTTCACTGTTTATTAATAAATAAAACTTGTAATTTAAAATAATTAAATCTACACCTCTACTGTTACCACCCATTCGAGTTTTCTGACAACTATAAACAAATTATGTTAGAGTACAAATGGTAACCGTCAGCAAAATTAGGATTCGTATATATGACTCTTCGTAAAATACTGCCCCACGCACTTATGACTTGAATTAAAACACTGTTTTAGCCCTATTCATGTTTAATATCCATCAAGAAAATAAAAAAAAAAATATGCTTTTATATAATACAGTTTTTGTTATATTCTTAAAAGTGCTAAAAACTAAACTGAAACCTTTTCCACATAAACCCAATCATTTTTCCTAGCATATTTTCCAAATCTCTAGGTTAAGAAAAAAAATTATAAAATATAGAAAAACTCTGATACTTTTCTTATGTGCTTAACCCTATTTTATTTTGAAAAAAATACAATCTCAACTACATTGGTTCTACAACTACAGAAATTCAGCATAACTGAGAAAATGTGTGAACAGAAAAGTGTGGCATATTAAATACTTGATCTATTAATGTTAACCTTTGGTTGTTGTGCTCATGGAAGTTTTTGTCGGCGTCATAATTGGAATGTGGGAGGAACTATTAGGAATGCTACACGTCAACTGATGTGAATGTGCAGTCAAGATTTCTACTTGTCTGCGTATTCAAAGAACTAGTGTATTTCTGTTCAGCTAAGATAATGCGCATGGCTCAAAAATATGAACTTGATTTTTAAAAGACACAATTATTGTAATTTTTAGAAAGTGGAAGATCAGAGACATAAGTCCAGTTTTCAAACTGCTGCCCAGTACGTACATTCCAAAACATAAAAACTATGAGAAACCCTTAAAAGACAAGAGAGACCTAGTTTTAAGTAAGTAAAATGAACTAAAACTATACTTAGTGGCCCAACAGCCGATGAGGGCCAACGCCCACTGTGCCCATCTCAGTATACATGACATTTGGGCGCTGAGGTGCGTGAGCAGATCTGATCAAGTAGGTCAGTCAAAAACGAAACCCCCAGTGCTTAGACCCCAATCACGCTTGGTACTCCTTAATAGACCCACTAAATGGGTGAAAGGATGATTCGACCTTGCCCAGCACTAGGTAGAACCCCGAACCTGTGGTGTGGAAGCGCGAC
>BMAV01012224.1:258534-320823 GCA_019973955.1 Trichonephila inaurata madagascariensis | reverse complement strand
ATATATATGTATATATATATCATGTTACATATATATATGTGTAATACATATGTGTATACATATATGTATAGTACATGAATCATGAATGCAATGTTAAGAAGGTTGATTTACTTCACTATTAATATCAATGAGAGTAATAATTACATTCTCTCGCCATTATTAAACACTTTGACAAGAGATTTGTAGTAACTAAAGTAGGATATATGAACATCGTCAGTTGCGTGATTTACGAATCGTGAAAGCATCGCATCATTGGTTGCACCATAACTAGTCGTTCCCAGTGCTTTACCAGAAACATTCAAATTAAGCTCTAATTTTAAAAATTATACTAATATCAATCCTTCATCTTTATCGAAATCAATATTGAAAATCGCCACCAATTAGAAGTGGCGATAAATGATACTGTTTCCCAATAGTTTAGAACTACCTTCTGTACCTACAATATCTCGTGGATATAATTTATAATGTCATTAACATTCTGATTGACAGCAATATAAACTGTGACAGTAACAATGGGTTTACCATTAAGTAAATGGCATCTCGCGGTACATATATTTTCCAAACTAGATTTAGTTTAACTAACGTACTGGGTTTTCTGCTCACAAAATCATCATGATTGCTAATAAACTTATTTTGCAAATCGCGCAAGTATTAATAGATGACGACCCCGCTCCCACGATTAATAATTGTTCGCCTATACTGTATTATGAGTTTTCAATTTCTAATTCCTTCTTGCAAAGCTATGTTTCTGATAACATCAAAATGTAAGCTTTTTGAACAATATTACCATGAAGATCACGTACCTGTATTCAGCGACTTTAGTAGTTCAGAGAAAAGAGAATCATATCCCCTCCATTTATTTTATTGATCATAATTGCATTAATTGTAGTAAGGTGAACAGTCGAAAGTCTGGTAAACTCATTTAATAATTGAAGCATCGTTTCTTTGTTTTATTCTACCGTGGTTGAAACGTTGATGACCATCAGTAAGTACAATATTAATTCATTTTTTTAGTTGTGGCCCTGGATAAGGTTGCGTAGACCAAAAGTTGTGAATGCGCCTTGCTGCATTTGTAAACAACAATTTCATCAAATATCTGTCCTTGAAATTTGTAAATTGTCAAATAGCAGACTGTTTTCAATGGGGGAATGATTTATTTTAGTATGAATCAATCTATTTCAGTTGAGAGGAATTGTTGTAGATCTACGGTTGATTGCTACCACTTCTCTACAGATTGCTTAGAATTTGCATAACCAGTCACTTTTCCTTGTGCTTTAACACCAACACCATTTGGAAATAGGATCCAAACACGCAGAACTCTATTTTGATCACCCAATTCAACGAGTGTCAATTTGCCTGCAGCCCCAATGGATAAACCATCAGCAACATCAATGATCGCAGTAATCATAGAGTTTATCTACAACAAAAATAATTTCGATGGTAACCTTCCGGTGTCAATCAGACTGTATTTATGAAGCATCTTTCTGGCGGATTTTTTTTTTGACCGATCAGATTCACACCCGTCATATTTAATGATTTTCAGTTGTTATGCTCCATTTCTTTGTAAAAAAGAGCTAAGGCATGAAGTGTAGTATCGCTTGTGAAAACCGGTTTTCGACGTCAATTATGCTAAACGCAAGTAAACGTAGTTTGAGAATTTTTTTTAAAGTTTTTTTTCTTTTTCTTTTTGAGAACTTAGTTTTTAAAACATGATTTCCAAGTTTTCCAAATAGATAACAACTAACGGTAGTTTTTAAACAAAAAAAAGTAAGAAAAAATATATGAATGATTTCTTCTAAATAGAGTGTTAGATGAAAAACACAAACACTTTTTATTAAAAATCCGTAAATTTTAAGCATTTTTCAAAAATGTTTTTCACAAAACAATGTAACAATATTTGACACTTGGAAAAAAAGTTCCGTGTGATTATTTTTATAAATAACGAAGTTATTAAACATTAAGTTAGCATTTCGGGTATTTTAGCATTTTATATTTTAAATCACTGATTCTAAAAGAACAAAGTATGAACTTTTTTAGTGCTCAATCTCAAAACGTTAGAACGGTAAGAAATCCGTAAAGAACGATTGAAAAACTCTTTTTATATAAACGCATCGATATTGACTCATTTTAAACAATTGTAAAAAATACAAAATATCATTATTTTGTAAAAAAATCATTATACCATATCGTGGCAGAATAAGTGATCTTTCCGATTCTGTAATTTTTTTTGTGGGTGATTTCGTTAAAAAAGGAATGATCGGAATTTTAAAAAAAGACGAAAGTGTAGGTTTTTTTCCCTTCGGACAGCAACTTGGCGCATGCACTGAAGCATAACACATTTTTATTAACGCTTGAAAAAATTTTCTTTCTCATAATATTCCCATACTGGAGCTTTATATGAAAATCGATTTTTAAGGAGTAAAGTCCAACAAATTATAGTTTTATTTTATATTTTTAAAATTCTAAAAACTGTTACGTAAGAGTTATTTGACAAATTAAAAATAACTACTTTTTCTTTCATTAACAGCAGAACATATTCTAAAAAATTAAACTATTTTCTTGAAGAAATTGCATCCTATTATTTTTTGTGTATTTTTTTTCAATATTAGAGAGCTAAATTTAGCTACCATAGGTCAAAAGTGAAAAAAAAATTATCTTTTAGAATAACATGTAAACATATTTTTAAAATTACTAACTAGATTTAATTACTTTTACTAGCTGCAAGGTCCAGCGTTGTATGGGCTTTTTCGGGTATTTAACCTTATGCCCGTGTGGAAATTTCACCCTTCCCTCTCGGAATCAGCATTTCCTGCTGTGTGTGTGATTTCTATATCAATCTCATTAAAATTCTCTTTTTTTCAAGATTTCTTCCTCCTGTTTACTCTTTCGGATGTGCCTGTTTCCCTTCCGCTTAGCCCAATGTTCCATGGGCATTTTCAGAGAATATAATTTTATCCATGAACATTTCCTTTTTCTTTCTCTTGAGGTTAATCCGTGATATGAGTGATTTTTATAATGTCATCAAAATTATCTGCTCTGAAATGTCTTCAATTTATCTTCCTTGACAGAGCAGTTACTTTTCTCTCATTTTATCCCGGCGTTGCACGGGATTCTTCAAGTGTTCAGCGTTTTTCCTCGGAAGCTACTCATTTCCCTCTCAGTGTCAGCACTTCCTGGTGTGTGTGTGATTTCTATATCACACACACAATGCCATAAAAATTCTCTTTTCTTTTAAGTTTCTTTCACCTCTTTGCTCCGTCGGATGGATCTGTTTCCATATCTCCCATTTAGCCAGACGTTGCACGGACTTTTCCGAGGGTATAACTTTATACCCGTGGAAATTTTCCGTTTCGTTATACCATTAAAACTCTCTTTTCTGAAATTTGCAGTTTCTCTTCCTTGACTGTCAGGTTGCTTTTTTCTCAGTTTAGCCTGCCGTTGCACGGTCATTTTTGAGTATAAAACTTGTTTCCCTTTTTGTTTTCTAAAAAAATATTTCTTCAAATTTCTATTTTTGATTTAAATTTACTAATTTAATCTAGTTTTATTCATAAGAGAGCAGATAAAGCGTGGTTTTAGTATTGAAAAATTTATTAATAATGGTTAAATTAATAATGCGTTTTCAAGATTTTAATTAATATCTTTTCAATTAATTGCAATATCAAAATATAAATGATCAAAACAGCTTTCTCAATTCATTCCCAATCTTTTGGTGCATTTGTGAAGTTTCTGTTTCGGGAGAAGTTAGACGCACATAGAAACATGGATAGATAGACACACACATAAATACTTTTGTTTATCTACGAATTTTAATTGTGTGTAGATTATTATAAAGCAACATATTATTTTTGTTTAGTTTAATATATAATTTCTTTCGACCTATGCCTCTCCTTATTTTTGTACATATTATTAATTTCTTTTTCTTTTGAAATTGAACAAATGCTTCGTTAAAAGCTTAATCAAATCTGATATATTAACGGAAGCTTCACATTCTTGAAATTAGTTTCCAATTTTATTTATTCTGTGTAAGTTTAGGTTTTCCAATATATTCCTTAAAGGGGTCCAACCCCTAATTTTAAGACTTCAAATAAACTGAAATCAGGAAAATAAGAACTTTTTTGCCGTTGGCATTCTTCTGTCTATCTCGTAAAAAAGGAACTTAACTTTACAAAATAAGTTTCAAAGTAATTGGTAATAGTACAATCTCAGAATAGATAATAGGTAATATAGATAATTAGAATAGGTAATAGAATCTGTACAATCCAGAAAACATAATGTATTGTACTGTTAAACGGAAATGCCCACTGAATGGGATGCGATGCAAACATATAGATCGCTTCTGAGAAAACACTGAAAGACAATGTGCTCCAATGTTTGGTGATATTGACAAATAATGAGGATAAAAGATATGCTACTAATGGAAATGGAAAACAGATATTTCATTGGGACGGAAAGTAGACAAGTGAGGGAAATAGAAGAAAGACAATTTACTGGAATAGAAGATAGAAAACAAATGAGAATATGAGTAAACAAGTCATTGGAAGAGTGCTATTGTAATTTCGAGAATCTGGTAGCCTCTAAGGCTCACCTTCTGTAGTTTGTATGATATTTGTGAAAATATTTCTTGGATCCCATGAGATTGACTGTCATTGGTAAACCGGGCATCGCACCTCCTTTAGCTATCTTTCTCTAGTTTCAGTATTTCTCTTTGTCAGTGAATAGCTACAATCTTATTACTTAATTTTGCAGAGTTTCGTTTAGATATCGATATGTGTGATTTTGTTAAGTCCTCCAGCATCCTTGTTTGTAAATTTTATTGATTTCCTATAGAAGAATCATAGGGACATATTATTTTTATCATACACCTTGAAATAATCAAACTTTACCTATTGAAGAAATATAAATCGATTAATTCTCAGGAAAATGAAACAATTAACAAGAGAAAAAGAAGCAAAATCTTCATAATGGGCATTTGGAAGGTTTGATTGAAGGTCTTTATTACAAAAATAAGTCGAAAGGATGCAATTTACTTCATTCAGTTTTATACGCATTACTCCATCCACTAAAAAATCAACACGAATTCGTAACATATTACATTCGAAAATGAATTAAGAAATTATTAACATTTATTAGAGTTCAATATAAAGACCTTCATAAAACCCCGACGATAAATTCAAAACATTGCTATACACATAGAACTAATTTCTTCCGTTATTCTTATATGCCACTCATGCATCATGTTCCTTACCAGCTGAAAGTGACTATTGTTCATATTTATTTTACTTCAACCTTTCTCCATCTTTCATTCAAAGAGTTTGTATTGGTGCTTAAGAACACGATGTTCTTTTTCCCTCTCATGCTGCAATCAATGATACTCAGCACAAGTGGGTATTGTTCTGCTTAGATTCAATTCTCATACATCTCCAAGAAAGTACCGATCGAACTCAGTGATGATTGGTTGGAAGTGTGTTTTATTGTAATTAGAGTAACGAAAATTCTCTTTCTGATTGGAGATGTAGTTTAGGGAGAATAGGACTCGCAACACATTTAGAACTTCGTTCTTGTAGAAGAAAGAAACGGTGCAGGTACCGCTTTTTCATCTAGTTTTTTGAAATTTTAAAAATATGTATGTTCGGAAAATTTCGGTCAACTTTGAACTATTTAAAATATTGTACAATTTTATGGATGACATATTTAAATATATATATATAATCTAATTTTATAGATGGTGTAACACAAACAAGATATGGAGAGAGGTGATTTTAATTGATGTGAATTTGAAATTCATTTTGGTGATATATCTTACTTACAAAGGATCTTTGTCTTTCAAATAATTCTTAAAAACTTATTCATAATCCTTGACTCACGTTTTTTTTTTTTTACTTGACTTGGTTAGGAACATGTTAAATGTGTTTCCTATCATACGGAAAATTGGAATATCAATTTAACCATCCGGTTATATTAGAGATCATTTGTTATTTTTAAGACAATCCAGAAATAGTGAGATTATTGTGTTACAGATAGATATGTGCCTACTCTCAATAAACATAACCTTATGAATCCCCTCACTTAGCAACTCATAAGCAACTTTGGATAGCTAATATTGGAGTACATAAAGTGACCATACTTCATCGTTCCCCAAATAATTTTTTGACCAAATTACAAAAACAAACTTGTTATGGCAAGGTGCTTTTGAGGATTGATTTCAGATTCGAAGCATTTAGGGGGACACTCATGTGCAGCCATTGTGAGTAATTATTGAATGTGGTGGAAGGTTAAACAGAAATTCGTCGGCCAGAAGTTTGACGAAAAACGTCGCATTAAACATAAAAGTGAGTAAAGATTTTATGCCCTTTTCGACATGACCGAAGAGCTAAAACGACTGACATTATCTAAATATACAACAGTAAAAGCCTAGACTGTATAGATCTAAAAGCAGAATACTACGTACACTGTTGAGTGTGAAGCGACACTATAAGCTTAAGAATCATGAACAGTTGTCACATAACAAGACCATAGGAGTGATGCTTACATTGGGAAAATTGGGACTATATCTCATTAGAACAAATCTTGATACTTGAGTGATATGTGAACGTCACATTACAAACTAGTCCATCCCCTTCAGGGTAATTCTCCTAAATTCGTTTTCAAAGGGGTATTATTTATATTGCTCGTTAACCTTTCTGTGTCAATCAATTCCAACTTTTTTCCCTTTTTTTTTAAATTTTTAAACCATATTGAACTAGACTAGAAATCCCAAAAAGTTGCTTTTTAAATTCGTCAATTTCCCAAAAAATCGAAATGGGGCCGTTAGTTTATCAAAAAAATTTTAAAACAGGGGTACATAGTAATAAACTTGGGGCGTTTTTTGACAATTCTTTGAACTGAAAAATTTCACTGAAAATTCCTGGATTGAAGAATCAATTATGGAAATAAATTCTTCAATAACTATATCTTTGTCTGATTTCTCATGTACATTTTAATCTTTGAAATTGTTTTTCAAGTTTGGGGCTCCTTGTAATAATATAGTGTCTGAACTAAAATGCAAACCGTTTTGATCGGTGGCGTGCCTAAAATATTGTGCCATGTGCCATCAATGGCACACGTGCCAATGGTTTGCCATCCCTGGCCTATCCTAACCATCAAAGCCTACCATATTGTAAAGGTTGATTTCTCAAACATGGTGCGTGTGGCTGACAGGTAGCGGACCCCTCGTTCTCTCCATAAGAAAGTACGTCGATAATATATTGGAATTAAAATTGTTTATTAGAATTATTGCATTAAAAACTGGCTAATAGTTCTAGACATAATCAACAAAATCTAAAAATTCTCTTAATTTTGAGCACCAATCTAACTTGTATCTTATATTAGGGACCGTGGCTTGCCTTGTCGCGAGTTCGAGCCCAGTACCACTAAAGACCCGCCGTGTAGGGCAGCGATGCACGTTAAATCTGTCGAAAGCTGAAACGTCCTCCCGTTGGTGTGGTGTGGTAGTTAGGAGATGGGGTGCCAGCTCAGGTGTCGTCCACGTCACTTGACCATGGTTCAAAAGTATGCTTTCCGTCACCAAAAGCCTTCGTGTAGCTAAACAGTGCGACGTTAATATTCAATCAATCAATCAAATCTTATATTAAGAAAAATGATCGTTTAATGTTAATGTGTCTAGTCAATCATTGTGTGAATTGACGTAATATATGCCAGTTATCCATTACCCAGTATTGCTGTTTAATATTCTGTACCCTTTTCTTGTGATATCAGTTGAGTTTTCTATACAGTTTGGCACTAATAGGACACCGAATAGATGTAGTTGAAAATTTGAAAAAAATACAAAAAATTCCTAGAAAAACATTTTAAGGGGACACGGTACGATTTACACAAATTTTTTTAATTTAATGGTTTTCAAAATTTTTTTGGTTGTTCCCAATGTGTATGCATTATGTAAAATAGATTTTATGCTCAAAATTTCTTAAGAAAGCTAACGATTTAATTTTTAAAGAAAAAACTTAAAAATTTATGAAGTGATTTTAAAATGCTACTCCTACAAACATTGACGTACATATATATTTGATTTAGCAACACGTGAAAAAAATTTTCTAAGTATTAGGCCCAATAGAAAGAAAACCTTAGCATTTTAAATGAAGTATAGAACTAGTTCTTTTATCTTTGAGATAAGTCAGTTTAAAGTTTTGATTTGTCATTGGGTTGTGAACAAAAAACGAACGTAAAAGTTATCATAACTCCTGGTTTTTAAACTTACAGCTTTCAAATGTTGTGAGAGTATAGAAAAGTATATAAAAATAATCAAGGCTAAAAAAATTAGATTTGGTTTTTTGATCGATTTTTGTCAATTGAATCGTACTGTGTCCCCTTAAAACTAAAGAGCCACAGATTTGACACCTTTCTTTATTCTTGAATTTACAATGATTTAAGTTATTTAAGCTTGATCACACACTAAATTTCTCTCTCTCTCTCTCTTATATATATATATAACATATATTTTATTAAAATATTGTTTCAAACTTTATTTACTTATATATATATATATATATATATATATATATATATATATATATATATATATATTATATATATATATTATTATATATTAGTGTGTTTTTTGTCTTTCCCATAATATGATCTGATTTTAAATTTACTTCTTTGTTGTGGCAAAATAGAATATTTCTGAAATTATGATCATTTCAATTTCTCAAGTAAGAGGCATTTTGTGAATTAAATTTTAAGAATGGGATCTATATAAGTCATATAAGCATAAAGTAACATAAATGAAAACATGTAACACTTTAATGAATATAATAATGTTTCTAATCACTATTAAACGATTTAATCTTTATATGTTTCGATAAATAAATTAAACATGTATATTTCCTTTAATGACTAGTTAAAATTAATGCACATCTGCTCTTCTGAAAAGCATTTAATGTAATGTTAATTCTTCCTAAATGAACAACAAAACTACTTTTGAAGTTTCTTTCCCGCTCTTTGAAAGACAAATTAACTAAATTGCAGCCACCTTGTACAAAACGCAAAGTAAGCACTTTTTGAAGGTTTAACTTGTCTGAAACGCTTTTGAAAAGTGCTTAACAGCTCGGAATAATATTAATCTGGCCCTCTATTGTCTCTGGGAGAAGCTGTTGAATCTTGAAGAGTGAATTTCGGAGTCATAAAGTGGCGTTTATGACTCTCGAAGTTTATAAGCCGAATTAATAGGAGCTATTCCGCTAAGATCTGATTTTGAATGCAAGTTTTTAGTTGCTCGGGATTTATATGGAGTGAAAAATAAACTTCTATTTATTAGCAGTTAAATAAATCTCTTTTTTTTTTTAAAGACTCGGGTGTGTTTCGAAAGGAAAATTTTATAGTTTCATAATAAAAATAAATAGAATATTGCATTTATTCTATATTTATAGTTGCGATATAAATTTAATAATATAAAATTCTAAGGCTATTTGTTTTATTTATTTTTTTTGTTAAAAACTGTTTGATTAAAATTAATGTTGTTTTAAAATAACCAATAATGTTTAATTGATTTAACTTTTTCGTAATCAAATGAGATTCATTGTTTTTGCTTTTTCATTGAATTTGTTAAATTTTCGATTATGACGACTATTAATAGCATGTTTTCAAATTCCATGCACATTATTAATGCTGATTGAAATCCAAAATTTAACAAAAATATGTTATTAGTTAATCCTATAATTATGCAAAAATTTTAAATCCATAATTATTCATGTACATGAATAAAATTCATGTCGCGCTTAAGACATTTACACCAACGTAAAAAAGATAGAAATATAACATTATACCAAACCTCACATAAACACACTATATTTGCGCAAACAAAAATCTTTATATACATAAACACACGAGTAATAAGATAGATTATATGCCCAAGCCAACACACCCACAGTATTTCTATTATTTAATTGAAGTTTTAAATAAAAAAAAAAAAGCTTTTACACATTTTTTATCCTTAAAATTACGGTTAACGTTTGGCGCATAATTACCACAAAATTTCCCTTTCAATATTTTATGCTCTTATTTTAGACATTTAGAAAAAAAAAATAACACTATATTAAAAAAAACAGTTTTTAAATTATTTTACTAAACTTGAGTATTATGCATACATAGGTGTGGATATTAGAATTAGTTTATTCGTAAAGATTATACTAGAAAATAATTACTGTGTGCATAATTCTAATTTATGTTTTTATGTATTTAAAATTTTTTATTTTTTATGGGAAAAAGGTAAATTTTTTTTTATTATTAATCTTTAATTTGATTTGGGGGAGGTAATTTTAATTTCTAGTTTCTTAAATCATATGCAAAGTGGATGAATGTTTGTTGAAATGCTTCACATTTAATTTGTGATTTTAAAGAGGCCAATTATATCAATAAACTTACTGAAATATCTAAAAAAATGGATTGAAAAATTTAAAAATTATTTTAAATTCGGTTACATGCATCCAATATTAATTCACAGTCCATCATGAGGCAACATTAAAAACGTATATCAATATATGAGGTTGAAAAGAGTATCCATACAGTCTTGATAAACTCCAGAAGACCAAATTATATATATTATTTTGTTATAATGTAACATTGTGTGTGTGTGTGTTTTCTTCTCAAGAAGATTCTTTAAATATAAATAAACTACTGTTATTATTTACATTTAATTTTCTACTATTTATTCATAATAATCAAAGACATTTACATATTAAATGTCGTTTTCGAAATGAAATAACCACACTTTTAACACACTTACCTAAAAATGTCGAATTTGGAAAAAATATTAGATGCTTTCTAGAAAAGAATTTTACTCTGTGCTTCTTAATAATAAAAATGCGATGAATCTGTAAAAATTTTAACTACTAAAGTTTGAATTTTAGCCGGGGAGAAATAGTTGTAAAATGATCCGAAAAATTGTTGAAGATTGCCTTTAAAATAAATGGGTTTAAAAAATTAAAACAAAAAGAGCAAGAAAAAAAAAAAAAAAACTTGATCACTACATTTAGGTTAAAAAGACTAGTAGAAAATTGCAGAAGAAAAATTAAACTTAAAAGTGATTACACACATCCAATTGCGGAATATATATAAAAAATCCGGGGATAACGCCCTTTTTTAAAATAAAATAAGATCGTTTTAAGGGTGCGCGAACGCCGGGTTAAAAAGAAAGGGTTTAAAAATAAAAAGGGGGTCGGGAAAATTAGACTTCTACATAGATCAAAAATTTGTTTATGTAAAAAATATGAGACATTTTTTGAATTTAAAGGTTGTAGTTATGAATATACTATTTTTTTTTTAAAATTGGGAAAAATACTGAATAAATGATTCTAAAAGATAAACTTTTCCTTTTCTTTTTATATTTCTTTTTATATTATTTCAGGTTTTTCATAAAAAAAGGGGGGAGGCTTTACGCGAATATAATTCAAAAAAAAAATTTGCTTTAAAATATAGTTTACGTTAAACGGGGTGAGCGTTCTTTTTGACCTTTTTCGTAAGTATTTCAGAAATTTTTTTATATTGATTTTTAAGAATTGTAAATGACAATTTTCCCGGGATTTATTTCCCTTTTAGGGAAAATATAGTATGCCATTAGTTTTTTTTATCCTTTTTTTCCCCGCCTTTTTTTTAGTCTCCTAAAAGAGTGTTTATTTACGATTGGTAATAAATAAAAACGAAACCAACGAGCCTGATTATGGCGGCTTAAAAATATTTAGTAAAAAAGGGGGACGAAAGAAAGAATTTTTACACTGTATGTCAAATAAAACACTTTCTTATATAATAGTTTACGCACATTAATTTAAGACAATACTATAAGAAAAGGATTTCTAATATACTTACATCTTTCTCAATTATGGATAATTTGTAATGTGTGTAAAATCGACTTTCGTGTACTCTGTGAATAATATTTAAAAATATTTAGAATGTTTGCAATTTTCTAGTCAAACTTTTTAGGTTCTCTTAGAGAAATATTTCTTAGTAACGCAGTGCTTCTCAAACTTTCAATACTGGCGACCCATTTTTCAATCATAATTTTTATCGCGCCCCTTCCAAAAAATAATGTATTGAATGCAATAATAATGCACTTTGACGCTAAAGCTACTGTATGATCTTAATTATAAACCGTACAAATTAATAAGATAAGTATATTAAATTTTATATATGTTACTTTTAAGTAATATATATTTTATTTTTCTTTCTCGATTTTTTAAATTGGAACAGATTGCAAAATGCGGTGGCTGCTTTGAAGACAAAATATAGATCTCAGCCAAATACAGAAAAAGTACTCAGTGTCAATTTCTAATTGTAAACCTTCCTTTGAAAAACTTTCCTGTGCAAGACAAGCCCATGGAAGTCGCTAATACTTATTAAATTTGCTCTTAATTTAGTATTAATAAATTAGTTATAAAATACCTTGTGGAGCACTGATACTGTCACTCTAAAAGTACCGCTCTTCGCACGAGTTCATTTTTTAAAAAACTAAAACATTTTGATATAATAGCTTAATTGTCAGGAAAGTAAAAACCCAAATGTGCGACAATGTTTACGAAAATGTAGAATGATATTTTAAAATGAATGCTCATTTTAAAATTTATTTTAAAGCAAACTGAAATTTTGCCTCCAGAATGAGCATTTAGAATTCATTTAAATAATGAAAAAATATAAAATTCGATAAAGAATAATTGTGTTTTTTTTAATTTTTAAAAAGGGGGGAAACTTAAATTTTTTTTGAGCAGGCCACCGAGACAAACGTTATTGGTCTCGGGTTTTTAGTCCCCCAATTTTTAACTTTTTTTTTATTTAAGATACAATTAATGACTCGGGGGTAATAATTTAAAAGGAAAGTATCTTACCACTTTCACATTTTAAAATTATTTTTGAAAAATTTTTTGCGAATTAATTTTTCGGACCCTTATCCCCCCCAACCACTTGGTTTAAAAATTGAATTAAATATAATAATATGGATATTACTGCAAAGAAAATTTAAAAAATTTTTTTATTATGCTTTTAAGTTTGAGAGATTTTAAAATAAATCTTGGGTAAGTAATTTTTCAAAGTCTTTTTGGGGTTTTTCAATGTATCAAAACACTTTACAGGGAAACCCCCACACAATAATACTTTTTTAAAAATTTCCCTAAATGAGAAACAAACACAAGAGGGGGGGCTAACTAATTAAATTATTAGAAGGCGAAACAGATGTTTAAAATATATTCTCTTCCAAAGCTATAATGTACAATATTTCCACCAAAAAAATAAAAAGTGATTTTTTTTTATCTTCCTAAATTCTCCAATTCGGGGTCTGGTTTTGTTATTTCCCAAAGAGGTATATTAGATTTAAAAAAAACGTAAAAAAATCCCCATTATGGGATTACACAAATCAAGTAAAATTTTTTTTATTTGGTTATAGGATCAAAGATACAAAATTGAAGAAGTTTTTATTTTTTATATATGACGAAAGATCGCTAGTTTTATATATAAAATATATAAAAAAAAGATGCCTTTTTTATTAGTATAAATTTTTTTAAAATTTACCAAAAAATTAAAAAATCTTTTTTTTTGACATGCTCGCCCCCCTCATTTATCGCCCCCCCGGGGCCCCCCACATTTTGAAAACATGTAGAACGATATCTTTTCAGATTTTTCGACAGACACTTTAAAAATTCCGTATACTAACAAAAAGGAAATGATAGAGCAAAAGCTAATTTCTGGTAAATACAAACCTCCAGAGAATAAGCTGAAAACATTTTTAAAAAAAAAAATTGAAAAAAAGAAAACGAGGTAAAAAGTAAAAACTAAAAAAAGAGTCAAGGGAAAAAGAAAAAAAAAAGTAAAAGAAATGGGGAATCACCACAAGACGATCTCATTCTAAACCCCAAGTTATGTTTACAAAAGTCTTTCTTCATTTTTTTTTAATTATGTGATTAAGAACATTAAATTGTATTTATTTTCCTGTAAGACGACTTTGTCCCCCAAAATGACAGACCTATCGTTTCTTTTAAATTTTTATTTAATATTATTTTTTGCATTATTATCATTTTTAAGATATATCAAAGTCGGAAAAGTTGGAAATTGAAGAAAAAATTTATTTGAAAAAAAATTACCATTCGGCAAGACACTTTTAAAAAACAAAAAAAAATTTTCGATAAAAATCTGTTTTATAAAAAGATAAATAATAACTATTAAAAAGAATTTTTAATTTATAAAAAGGGGAAAATTTCCGAGGCAATACAAAATGTAATTTTTTCTTTTGGGAAAAGTGTGCATGTAAAATTTTGAATTTAAGGGCCTTTATATTAATAATTTCATAATTTATTTTATTTTAAAGGGTTTTTTCCTAAAATGTAATACTTCAATATATGTGAAAAAAAACTAAATTTTTTTTGCGTGACGGAAAAAATTTTTTTTTAAAATTTTTTTTGAATTTCTTGTGCAATTTATACCTTCTTAAAATGGATCATCTATAAAAATGTGTGGGTTGAAAAAATACGAAAATGCAATTATTCTAAAGAAAACTATATAGCTAATATTTTAAAGTGGTATTTTATTTAAGCTTATTATAATTTTTTTCAGAATTATAAACTTTAAAGGGTTTTTCTCATTTTTTGTTTTCGAAACTTTAGTGCATTCAAATGCTACTCCTTCCACAACTATTAACCAATTACTTCCATTTTTTCCTGTTTGTTGCATATAAAGCATGTAACAAAATTAGGGATCCATTTTGCTGTTAACTGAATACTTTTTTTTAAAAAAAAATTAAAATGTAAGAAATGTTGGCTTTTTCGTTGATTTTTAGCATGCATATCAACATTTTATTTTTTTTTTTCTCAAAAACGAATTAAGTTATTGTAAAGTCGATCCTTAAAGTTGTTTATAGCATCCATCAGAATATTACAAAAAAATTTCAATTCAAAAAATTAATAAGTACAAAAGAAGTAGAATTTTAAAATTTCCAAATTTTCTTGAAAAAATTTAAATTTTTAAAATTGTGTGAATAATATGTGACAAATTTCCTCCCGTATCATTTTCTTGAATAGAAACATTATATAAAATGTTAAAATATAATTTTTTAAATATATATAAAGAAAGAAAAGTAGTTCAAAAGGTATCAAGTCCCCTTAAGGAGCTTCTTTTGATTTAAGAATCATAATACCATAAATCTAAACCAATTATAGAATATTCTGAAAAGAAGTGTATTCTAAAAATTTGTTAGAGAATTACAGTATTTGTGTAAATACTTTTTCATTATATCTCATCTGTTTAGGGAGGGATAGCTAGACCATAAAATATATATATATGAATTATTTCTGACTTTAATACACTACAAAATTTAAGGAGTAATATAATGAGAAAAACGTCGCTGGGGCCTACACTCCGATTAATGACCTATATATATATATATATATATATATATATATATATATATTAGGTCATATATATATATATTTCTGTATTGTAAAGAACATTTCTAAGCGTTCATTTCAAAGCTTCTTTTTAGAATTTTAGATTATTTATTTTAGTTTTTATCGAACACATGTTAAAACTATTATTTCTAAAAAAAAGATTTTGTCTGTTCAGTCGCTTTACCATCATACGAACGAGAACAGAGGCTTTATGGGACATATAAATATTTTCATACAAAATGTTTATATTAATTCATTGAAAGGAAGTCGTGTTGATATTGTTATTGTTACGTATGCCACCTGATTGACAGAAGCATCAGATCAAGGTACACAAATTGATCATGGCTAAGGGCTAGATATTTACACCTGTCGTTAACCTTAAGCACTACGCAATAGACAGTATGATTTTGCTCGGTTTCAACCCAAATTTGAGGGAAAACACCCAAGGGAGGGATCAGGGGCCACCCACCCCTTCCACCAACCTCACGAGAGGACTTGCGTCTCGACAGCTATTTAGAGGATACTCATGCCGCAAAGCCACTATACATTTACAAACGTACATGACTTTTCAGGGATTCGAACCTAGACACTAAGGTGCCGCAGTCAGCGTCGCAATCCGCTATACCGGATGGGAGGCAATGGAAGTCGAAATGCAATGCAATTTCAAAGAAGAAAGTGATTAATTTGATATTTAATTCAGCGTAAGGTTTCAAACCTCTTACACTAAAATTAATCGATATAAAAAATATTAAAATGGGTAAATTATTATCCATCTTAAGAAGAAGAAAAAAGAAAACCTTAATTTTTTATGGCATTACAATTTGAATCTATGAATGCAAGAATGCATATTTACGCCTAACAATTTTGTTAATTTCAAATGGGGCTGCAGATTGGAAAGAACAATGTAATAGGCATAATATAGGCATACGTCAATCTCTGCAATGTAATTTTAAAGCTCACTTTTTCCTCACCAGAGAAAGGCACTTGAGCTCTCACGAAACGAAATTGTAACATGAATTTATTTTTTCAGAAAACACCCAAGCCAAACAGGCATTCTAGGGATCTTTAAAATGCCGCATAATCATACAATATGGACGGTGTCGCTTTCTTGCATCACAAAACTCCACTGTAATTACAATTAATTATAAAAGTTTTAAGGGAGAAGGGATGCTGCATTCCAAATTTATCGTGCTTTTGTCTAAACATGTATTAAAGAAACGCTAACCGCAGAAAGTTATATGCTACTCATGTTTTACTTACATATTTAACCTTCATGATATCGAAAACGTAACGCCTACAAAAGAAAACGAGAGCTAGTTTCTATATTTCTATAGCAAATCATATAATACCTATGTAATTCTAAATAAATGGTTTTAAGGTATCCGACTACCTTCGGAACCGTGATTTTAAAAAAGCTCATATAAATGGATAACTTTTGTGATATTTTGAGTCAATCATATTAGAATACATGTATAAAATTGATTTAAGGACATTAGAGAGAGGCAAAAAAAATATTTCAATGCTATATTTGGGCAAAAAATTAACCTAGTATAACTTTTTTCAAAATGTTCTCCTTTAATAAAAAATGCTTCTATAATAACAATATTTTTCATATATATAAAGTAATAAAGACTTCTCCAGAGAGTCTGAACAAGTATTTTTGAAAAATTCACTTTATTTTCAGAGTTACCATCAATTGAAATAATTATCGGCGTTTTTTTCTTAAAATTTCTCCCCTCTGTTGTAGTAAAATATGGATAAATCCACTTCTAAGTTGTATATTTCAAAAATTGTAGTTAAGCCTCTGCACAGAGGTCTGAAATACATACAGGCAAAACATTATTATATAATAGAAACATTTTTCATAAAAGGAGAATATTTTGAAAATGGTTCATTCTATGTGCACTTTTATGAAAATATTGTACTTAAATAATTTTTTAATGTAATAATATTCGTAAAACAATGTTATATACGTTTTCTAATCTAAGTGACACTAAATATCAGAAGTATTATCCTTTTATACGCTTTGCAAAATCAAGGTTCCAAACGTAGTCGGATACTTTAAAAGAATTTATGATTGTGGTAGGACTTTATCTTAAAGAAAAGTTAAAAAATAAATCATATTTCAAGTAATATAGAAATGAGCTTTCAATACCATAAACTACATACATATGCTATTATTTGATCAAAATTTCTATTTTTGTAAAGGAGCAATCAGAATAAAAATGCATCTCTAAACAAAGGATCACTTTATATTTCAAAATTAAATGCATTCAAAAAATAAAAGCAAAAAAATGTCGGAAAATGGATTCTACTGTGTACCATTTACATATATACTTTTTAATACATGGCTACTTCTCCAATGGACTTTTTTATGTATTTCATTTATTAAAATGCATTTCACAGGAAACTACTTACACTGGAAGGATTTTAGGAATTCAATAAAGTTGATTGGTTTACAACTTAATTAATCACATTCATAAAAATTCTGTTTCCCATGAAATTCAAGCTTGAAAGAAAGGAAAAACTATAGAAGTACGTTTGAACAAACATTTACTCTTTTTTTTTATTTTTAAAATTTTAGGCAATTTTATTTCTATAAAATGCAATCGGTCAACTATGAACAGCTCGTATTACATAGCTAACATTTTCATATTATATATTTCGATTCTAAGGCAAAGCTAATTATTAAAAAAAATGTAGTCAAACTTAATACATAATTGTAGTGATTTGTTGAGAAAAAGTAAGAAAAGGGAGTATGACATGTTACCGTCAATATATTATCTCTGTGACTGTAAATACGAAAGTATTCGTCATCCAAGTTTCGCTAAAATACATAAAATAAATCAAATCTTTAATGAATTAAATAAAACATGATAATATATATATATAAACAATATATGTTGCTCTTTAAACTCAAAATAAACATTTTGTTTTGCTTAGAGAAACCAGATAGTTCTTATTTTCGATTTCTCTACTTAATCCTAGTATTACATGCATTTAACATCTGCCATATCTCTCTTCATACCCTTCGGTATGAAATAACTTGCACATGTTATTCCGTTTGTTTTGTTTTTTCTCTTAGAGCTATAACTAACAAAGAATTTATTGACTTTTGTGTAGCTTGCTCGTCCAGATCTATGCAATGTTAAATGCTATAGGAAGCTATATATATGCCGCTATAGGAAGGAGCCGTGTTATATATAGAAATATGAATGACTAGCATATCTGGAGAAAAATTATATTGGTTCACCTGGACAGATACTACTAAGTGCTATTGGAGATTGGAAAACGATTAGCCTAGGTACTTATTAATGAAGTCTGTGAATCCGAATAAGCCACGCAATTTTTTATAAAGGATAATAATTTTGATTCTTTGGATCGGAAAAAATTAAAAAAGAAACCTATTAACTGCCGCAGCAGTATATATTCTTCTCACAGAACCTGTATGTTGAGTTCGTTGGACGTACATATTCATCTTTCCCAAATATGATACTTTTTTGCGCTTCTACCAGTAAGTTTTTTCCGAATGGTTGTTTGGAAAACAATAAAATGACCTTTTGTGTGACAGTGTTTTGGAAGGATTTACTTATTTCAGAGAGAATTCCTCCCAATACACCGCATACGCACGCCTATGTATTTCATCAAACTAAGTGCCATGCCTGTGTGACGATATTTAATTCAAGCAGTTCACTACCACTCTCTGCAGTACCTCCATACATGGTTATGTTCTCAATGATTTTGCATACAGAACCGGGATTGGCCTTGGAAAATGGCATGATATAACTCCTTTATCAAGTTCTAGTGTTGGGTGCACAATTTTCAATTTGTATAGAGATGCTGCAGTGCCAAGAAAAGATTTGACATGGGATGGCGTGAAGATTATTCGTGCTGCTCCAGATAACAACACATAATCCATAAGAATATTTGTCAAGGTTAAAAACAGGAAGACTGGTCAAAATGTGTGTCCACATGGGTGTTAGTGGTGTGAGTGGTGGCGTAGTTATGATCATGTATAGCATTCTGTATAAGCCTTTTGAAGCCATTGATTCCCTTTTCCTGGAAAGTGATACGTACTTGCTCAATGTCACATATTTTGAAACGTACTGTTAGTCCTTTTTCCTTCTTACACTAGGCATACGCGATCTTTACTAAGCAAGTCTCTATTCGACAGTGATTCCGAATGAGAAGCTCGCTATGAAACTTCTTTTTACAAAGAGTTAGAGATAACGTTTCTATACCTCCTACTTTGTTCCATTGTTATTTAGTTATAATTATTTGCAAATCCCATTCCTTTCATGCGAATCTGACGTTTCTAATGTACATTCTGTGTAGTGTTCCAATTTTAATGTGTCCAGCAGTGGGTATGCTTCTTTCATAAATTTTATAATTAATCTAACGTTGGAAAAAACTTAAATTTGGTTTCTTGACAATCTAATTTTATAACTTTTTTTTTAAATTTTTCTAATTTACGAAACAAAAGCTCTAAGAAAAAGGCGAAATTTCTATAAGCTTTTAAATGCATATTTTATTATAAAATGAAGTCTTAAATACTTGATTTAAAACAATTTCCGCAAAAAAGAAATGACATTTTCCTTATAAACAAAATATTTGTAGACATATTAGTTTTCTTTATCACATTTTTAAGCATATAAAGCAATCCCTCGACAACTAAAATGTTTTGTATGATAAAACAGAATCACATAGATATAATTTTTTTTGTCATGCTTCTACAAATTAGAAATTAAAAGCAATGTGTGTAAAATGAATATAAACTTCTAGAAATAATGTTATCTATATGTTACCTTCGATTAAGATTAAATGTTCAAAATTATACATAAATTTAGTAGTAGAGCTTCTAAATATTTACTTTATGTGCAAGGTATACAAAATTAATTCGAAATTAGAGTTCCTAATTAACTTACCACTCGTATAATAATTTTACTTCAGTAACATACTAAATTATTAAATTGTATTTCTGACAACATTAATAACATACTAAATTGTATTTCTGAATAAAGACCACAGTATATTCTGCTTAAATATAATTTTCAGTAATAGTGCGTGTGAAAAATATAATTTTTTCACAATTATAAATTTGTATTTTATCAATCTTTATCTTCAAAAAAAGTTTTCAATTGTTAAAGAACAGATCACATTTCTCTCTCTTTTTCTCACACATATAGGTTGCCGCTGTAGCCAAGTTGTATAGGTATCGGCTCGTGGCTTGCCTAGCCACGAGTTCGAGTCCAGTACCCCTAGAGATCCGCCGTATAGGGCAGCGATGCACGTTAAATCTGTTGAAAGCTGAAACATCCTCCCGTTGGTGTGGTAGTTAGGAGAGGGGTGCCAGCTCAGGTGTCGTCCACGTCACTTGACCACGGTTCAAAATTACGTGGCCCATCGCCAAAAGCCCTCGAGTAGCTGAACAGTGCGACGTTAATATTCAATCTCAATCAATCTCACACATATAGATACATTTTATTTTTATACACAAATACCGTTGGTATTTTTGGATATTTTTTGAAAAATGTTTCATTAAGTAATTCAGTTTTCTTAACACTTTTCTCTTATTGAGGAAATGAGGTGATTTTAATAGCAAGGAAACAAATCCATTTTATTGTTTACTTTCAAGAAAATTTTGGGCTGGTATAAAATGAATTCAGTCAAATTAAACACGTTGACAATACATTTGTATTTAATAAACGGTGTCCACTCTAGCTCTATCCACATAGCCTTGATAAACAATTTCATTTCAGCTGCCTCAAAGATGCCTTAATACTTGATAATGTTTCTATGCGTATGCATGGTTGTGCACAGAATACATTATTGTAAATCCCAATAAAAAAAACTAATTAAAAACGCGTTGTCGTCACTGTTTCATAAAGACACGTGACCGAGATAATCTGATCAGGATAGAGCCAACAATTTCTTCTTTCTTTGTGAACTTATTACCAACTGCCTTGCAGTGCGTTTTTTTATAACGAACAAAAAATATCCTTTCTTGCACTACACGTTCTTCAATTTCTTTCATTAACAGAGGGCATAAATTACTGTTTATGCGTATCATTTCTTGATTTTTTTTTTTGTTTGCTAAAAACAGTGTTATTTTTCTCTTTCATTTCATATAAGAATGCTTGCATAGTTTTTTATGCAGTTCCTTTCATTGAGGCAAAAATGATCATAAAAAACATTGATGTTTTGTGTTGCCTTCGCTCTCTCACATAAGATTTTTTATGCTTATGGAGTAGAAATTTAATAAGAGACTTAGAACACAAATGTATGCTCGTTTATTTGAATGCATCTGAGCAGTTTCTTTATTCCCGTTCTCTGTAATACTAGAAATTTTTAGGATTATATTCTCACGCATGAGACTTTTTATGCTTTCTGGGGGAAAATTTGGAAAGAAAAGTATTTGAAAGAATTTCAGAACTAAAACTGTCTTACCATACAAAAAAAAATCTTTCTTTTTTTTAATACTGAGTACTATTGAATTTATTATTTTAATCATTCCCTCTGGTCAACATAAATGCACTCAGTAAAAATGGGTTCAAAACGTATTTGAAACCCAAGAGCAACGCAAATTATTGCTATTCTAATACAGAAAATAAAAGTGATGTTACTATAGCAACGGGAATAAAGTCTATGAAATGTCAAAAAATTTTAAAAACACATACGCACGATTCCACTGAAGATGTGCTGCAAGTTCATATTTTGAAATTTCTTTTTATATAAGATTGAGTGTGTAAAGTATTTCTATTACAGGTTATCAATTTAAAATTAATAGATTTCTTTGAAAGTTAATGACTCAGCAAAAGTCGGATTAAAATAAAGTTACTCTAAATTTATGAAAAAAGTAATAAAAAGAATTTTTGCACAGAGGGACAGTTCTGAATTATTTTATTTCTAAAACATGTAATTTTTTTTTTTAAAAAAAATCACTTTTGAAATTTTTCTTAAATATCCTGCTATAAATATCGTCATATTTGTAGTTCTGCAAGTCAGTCAAGAAACTGACTCTTGATATGTACCATGGACGCATAATCACTTAAGGTATCCGACTATGTTTGGAACCTTGATTTTAAAAAGGCATAAATGGATAATTTTCATGATATTTAGTGTCACTTAGATTAGAATATATGTATAAAATTGTTTTATAAGGACATTTTGACAAAAAAAGTTATTTAAATACAATATTTTGGTAAAGACTTAACTTAGAATAACATTTTTTTCGAAATGTTCTCCTTTTATAAAAAATACTTTTAAAATAATAATATTTTGTGTGTGTGGGTGTTGATATATTATATGTAATGTAAAGTCTTCTCCAGAGAATCTGAACTAGGATTTTTGACCAATTCACATTATTTTCAGAGATACAACAAATTGAAATAATTAACGGCGTTTTTTTTCTTAAAATTTCTCCCCTCTGTTGTTGTAAAACATGGATAAACCCACTTCTAAGTTATATATTTAAAAAATTCTAGTTGAGCCTCTGTACAGTGGTCTGAGCTATATACAGGCAAAATATTTTTATAATAGAAGCATTTTTCACAAAAGGAAAATATTTTGAAAATGGGCCATTCTATGTTCATTTTTTGTCAAAATATTTTTCTTAAATAATTTTTTTTATTGTAAAAATCTTCTTAAAACAATTTTATGTACATTGTCTAATCTAAGTGACGCTAAATATCAGAAATATTATCCATTTATGAGGTTTTGCAAAATCATGGTTCCGAACGTAGTCGGATACCTTAACCTGTTCTCACATACCTATTTCTTTGAATGAGAAATACGAAAGTGATGAGATTCTACACGAACCATTCTCCGCTGATTGATTTCATATTTGCATGGACTAAGGTTTGATTCTAAGCAATGGGCACGAAACAAATTAAAGACATTTGGTCTAAAATTTAAATATTAAATTTTATTTTAAAGAAAAAACATTTAAAGAAAGCATTTAATTTAACTAGCAACACTCAGGTCATGACTTCACTCCTTCGTACCCAGACATAGAATGAATTCATATTTTAAAACCCTCAAGGTGTGGGGAGAGGATTCTCTGGCGTATTTAGGCCACACTATAAAATAACCTCGCATTTCACACCACAAGGGGGGACTAACCTTCCCGTGTAGCAGGTGGTTTCACTTCCGACTCTTACACATGGCAATAATAGAATCAGGACATAGTTCTCTAGTTAAGGCATGGAGAGACTAACCATACTTTATTCAAGCAATATCATGCCATCACCAAATTCTAAACATGCTGGTACAAGTAGATTAAAAAATTAGTAGTCTGAATATAAAAAAGTCCGTTTAAGTTATGCTCTTTATAACTCTTGCCAAACCTCATGACTTTAAAAAGCAGTTAAGACGGGAAGAGAGACTGTGTTTGTTTTTCACCTCCTTATGAAACTGTATTATTAAGTAGAAATGCTGACTGCACATCCTCTAATATTAAGTAAAATTTTCCTTCAAGAATAATAAAAGATGCGATATACTTCCCCACATATGGCATTCCTGTTATAAGAAATAGAAAGCATGGAATTTTTTCTATATAAGATCCATACTTTACTATTTCAAAAATTAAATACGTCAATAGTTTAAGATACTCGAAGTTTGTAAGGAATTCCGTATGGAATAGTTGTTTATTTAAAAGTGGAACTATTAATTCACCTCGAAATAAAACGAAATTGCACTACCCTTAATGAAATAGCTATTTGGTTTAGAGAACACTGTAATATCAATTTTTCATTCCAAAGAATTTAGCTTAAAATACGCACTTCATTAATTTAAATAGTCGATAGAAATAAGGCTACATTCGAGAGAATATGCTGAATTTTGCTGTTTCGGATGTAAATTGTTCTCTACCCTCATGAATCTTCAAGCGAAGGACATGCACATGATCAAAGTAACATTCCATCTATGCATTTCAGTGCATATCACGATTACGAAAGACTAAACATCTAATGTATTTTAATGGATTTAATTAATTATTTTAAAAGCATTGTGATTCGAAACGGTGCTACATGGAATTTAGTGGCTCTTGCGGAAATGATCATTTGAGTTTAATAATTGTATTTTTGAAGTATTTAATAAATATTTAGAAATTTGATAATAATGTGACCTCACAAGTTTCTTTTTAAGCATACTGAATTTATACTTTTCTTAATTTTAAGCACTGGTAGATGTGGGAGGTATTTTTAAATTCGCATTGATTATCCGTCCATTGGATTTTTTTGTGTTATTATAAATAGGCATTTAATAATAATAATAATAATAAAATATTTTAAAAACTGGCACAGATATTTTGAAAAAAAAAATAACTGTGAAATTGTTTTATTTGTACAATACGGGATTTAAACTTGGTAAACAAAATTATATTTATCTTCTCAGTTACACGTTTGTGTAATTTTTATAATTATGTATTAGTAAATCTGTTAAATTTTTCTTATTGGTAATTATTCACAATTATGTACACTATGAGTAATTTTTTAAATATAATAAATGCTTTTATTCTAGGAAAAAAAGCTAATTTTTTCAGAAAATTGCAATATAATTGGAATTGTGATTATATAAAAAATATCGTAACACATGTATTTGGAAAAATATTCAGACTACATAAGATATAGACATAGTGGAGACTTTAATATGAACAGTTGAAAATTCAATATACATGATACTGTAAACAAGCAGGAGGTGTGATAAATATTTTTTATATTTTTTAAGGGATAAATACTCCATACTTTTTAAAAAAATATGGAGTATTTAATCCCTTAGAAGAATTTTGGTATCGAGAAGAAATACCATTCCAGGAAGAGATTTCTTACTATATCGTTATTATTATTGTTGTTATTGCAAAGAAAAGCCATTTATTATTGTCGGATAAATACTACAACACAACGTGCAATTTGTTTGCTTAGCAGCGGGGCTTTTTGCTGTTCCAAACATAAGGATACATTTTTATGCCACTCTAGTCTGTAAGTGTCTAGTCTGTCTAGTGGTCTAGCCTATTGTTTCTGATAAAATCCCATAACACATGTCATATTAAAATTGTCATCATCATTTTACAAATCTGGCATCACTTGAAAAACCATAGTTCTGCATTGGGTCCCTGCCCTCTGTGGAGTTCCAGGTAACGAGAAAGCCGAATTCCTAGCTAAAAAGGGTGATTTTATCATGCAGATTTCTCCTCCGATGTCGTTCCAGTCCTTTAAATAGCTCATTAAAGATCTATTGAAGCCCGTGATCAAGAAGATCTGTATAACCTTGTTTCCCATAAGTTTTGTAAGAATGCTGTTTTTAATTTGTGTAATGGCTGAAGGCATAGAACAGTCACTGAAATCCGATTAGCAAACCAAACATGAGTGATTCTGAAACCATCTGTAACATTCAAAAATGTTCTTTCCCTGATGTGCACTCTGCACCACTCTGGAGAGGTCATAGTTTCCTCACATCGTCTACACCAGTGATCCCCCAAAGTGATCTATATAGACCCCCAGAGGTCTATGATGACCTGCAAGGGGTCCACGTCAGCGATAAAAAATTGGGGGTCAATCAAGTGTAAATGTATGACTATTATGGTGGCTCTCATTAAACCAAATCAGGAATTTAAGTTTAAGACAAAATTTAGTCAAGTGGACACCATATTTTATATATTTAATAGGTTTATTCTAATTTTAATAAGGTTAATTTGCAGTTATAAGATGATAGCATAAATTTTATTAAAACAAGGACCATGTCCACAATTTAGCTTTAAAAAGACACACACTTTTTATTTATCACGAAATATGGGATATCGTGAGAAAATTTTTAATTACTTTTCTTAATGAGAAGAAGCTTCAGCATGGTTGCCAATCTCTAAAACAGAAAAAGAAAGGGGGAGATAAGGTCTGAACACTACTAAATGAGGAGATTTAGGGTTAAACCTGAGACGATTGATTCCAAATGTTGAAACATTTTATTGAGGTACCAGATTTATTACTCCCTTTAAAAGCATTTGTTTGTTGCTCAGTTATTTTATGCATTAATTAAATTTAAATTTAATTAACATGTTCTTAAGTTTTAGAGATTATACTTCACTTCAGTAACAAATTTAAATCGTTTAAAGTAAGATCTGTACCAGCTGTCAAAAAGACATTTAAATTGGTAAATTTGCAAAAATTTAATATTAAGTAAGCAGGGTCTACTCCAAAATGAAAAACATGTCAGGAGGTCTATGAGACAAAAAAGTTAGAAAACCTCTGTTCTACACAGTCCTGCTCTGTACAAGACGCTTCTCGCCGAACACTATTGGAAGGCTAGAGATATGTTGGATTTATAGACTCCGTTGTTCAGCTATTGCTTTGTTCTGTTATGTTTGCTTTTGTTTCTTTATATTGTTATCTGCTGTAACTGCCCATAATATGTCATAAGAAATTTTAAAAAAAGCCTGTAAACAAGAGAGTATGCGCAAATAATTGATTTATTGGGGAGAATCGAGCTCACCTGGATGGTACATTAAATGATTGCTTTTATGGATTTTGTAAAGTATATGGTATTTAAAAAGCAATTGAAAAGTGGAAAAACACATTAGTAGGTTTTCAACCAAACCGATCATTCATTGCGATTTGACCGATACTTTCGGTTGATAATTTAAAATACCGCCTCTTTTGTTAAGGTCGTTTTTCAGAATCAGGCGAAATTTATGACGTAAGATAAGTCTTGTACAAAGAAATAAAACCTAATTTAATGTGTATTTTTACTTAGATTGATGCATAAACTCTCAAAACTTATGACAATACTCTGCCAGAATTTTAGAGTAATATATATAATAACAATTCATAAAAGTAAGCACAAGAAACAATAAGGAAATATTTTCAGATTTTTTAAAAAAAATTTCTAATAAGAAAAGGGCAATAAAATTAATACGAATATATCACGAATATATAAAATCACAGGGTCTTCGATCTGGGTTTGAATCAGTGATATGCTCTTCTACACTGGTTTACTATAACTGGTAAGACAGGTTGCGATGTCTAGCAACATTTGTGTTTTTGCTCTCTTTTGTTTTTCTTTCCATTACCTCTTTTAACACTTTATAGTATTTTGATTTTAGTCTGCACTGTGCAGATACATTCATTTTATTTTATAAATGAACTTTTTTTATTTTTAATTTGGTTCAATTAAGATAAATATGATCATTTTTCCAACATGATTTTTCCAACAACAAAACAACTTTGTAAGAGGCATGCGGTACAGTAAGTGTTTTGACCAGTCAATGAGCGTAAAAGCAATGCATAACCGCATGGCATTAACTGCAGCTTTTACAAAGGAGGGAAGAGCTGAACATTGGCATTTTTCGTCAACACATAAAATATATTTTATGTGGTTTTATTGACACAGGAATAAATTTTAAATATTTTGCTCAACTGTGTTACTGTAGAAGTATCTGAAAAAAGATACATTAATAATATAACAATTCAGATGTTTATAAAAAGTTTAAAAGAAGACAGTTATGAAAATAAAAAAAACGAAGTTTTAAACAAATTTTAATCTTCATAATTTTTAGTTTATGCTACTCCTATAATGCAGTCCCAAACTTTGTATTTATTTAATGAATGTTAAAACCATTTCGTAACGGCCGATCGCAATTACCGAGTATGCATTAATGTTATGTTCAATCTTATATGATAGATCATTAATTTATACATTATTTCACTGTTTTCAATATGATGACAAGCATACGTAACACAATATTTAATATTCACCAACTGCTTTTTTAAAGGGGATACGAAAAAAGAAATAATCCTTCAAATATTATTCACAAAAGTTTAAATCAGTCTAATTTTAAATAATATTTTTACTGTTAATATTTGACGACATCTATGTGTTTTCAAAAACAGGAAACATATAGACGATGCAAAAGGAAATAAGTTATCCTACATGTAAAAAGTAAGAGGTGTCGTTTTATTTATCAGTACTGAAAATATACTTATCATACTTAAATCCATCATTAAAGTATTCAAAATTAATTTCTTTTAAATATTATTGCGAAATTAGAACTCACATCTTGTTTAAAACAAGCTCAACATTTACTAAAACTTTAGCAAAAAAAGAAACCCCTTACTTTTCTTATAAATTTGTAGACCATGTTCTTGTTAATTTCAATACACAAAACGCATTCAAGCAAACGCTTTTCTCAATCCGAACACTTGAAGAGAAGATTCATTTCTAGTAAAGATGAATAGTTTAGAGGCTTAAAGTCACTGTACCTCTGCCCTAAGTTGAGCGTAATTTAAAGATTTATATCGTTTCCAACCTTCCATGTATCCCTTTTCTTGGACAAAGTTTTGGTACGTTGCTTGAAAGATTTAGAGCCCAGAGAATTTAAGAGTAACTCTAGGATTATATATAGACGAAAATATTTGCAGCAATTCAGAATGCTGTGACCGTCTAATTTTGGAAAGTAAAAATTTTGGTGTAAAGTTTTCTTTTAAATATTTACTAATTCTGGAGAAATACAAGTATACTTTTAAATATAGGATAACTAGAATAGGCTTGTTTGTGAGTAGCAAACTATATTGGAGGGACTGAAATACAAATAAGGAATTAAAATACTGTAATTAGAAAGTCGGGCTCTCCGTAAATGAGTGAAACGAAAGAAACAAGTACTCGTGAGAAAAGGTATCTAGATTTCACATTTAGAATAAATAGATTGACCTTTGATTTTGAATATTTGAATGATAGAATCAGGCATAATACTGTACATGAAAAAAAGTGTGAAAAATTCAAACAGAATCTTAAAATTAAATATTTTTAAATAAAGAATTAAACTATGCTTGTTTCTTGTTTTTTAAAGTATTTTTATTACATAAATGCAGTGAAAACTGCATAAAATTTCTTTTATTCCCAGTAAATTATTTTTTTTTCTTTACAGAAATGAGAATACAAATAATAAAAAAATAAAGAAAAAACAATACATATAAATAAAGTTTCACTTTTTGTATTTTCTGAGAAGATACAGTTACAATATATTGATTGAAAACCTCTATACATATAATTTATACATATGCGTAAAAACAAATAAATACAAAATAAATGTTAACTTAATTAGAGTAATTAAATTATCGTAATATATAAAAGTAATAAATAGTAAGCGTGACGTTAATTTTGCAAATAATAACGAAACTACGGTAAAATCTGTTGTTTGAAGATGCAATTTTATGATATATTCATCGTATAACACGCACCCCTTTTTCTACGAAGAAACCTGAAATGTACGCGCGTATGTTTTGAACTCATTTATTCGAGGTATTATTCCAAGCCTTAGAAAAAAGAAAAAAAAGTTTACTTCTAGAATTAAAACCCTTTATGTTCAGGGGGAATGTCATTTCCTTTAAATAAACAGTATTTCTATGTAGAGTCTACTTTTTTTTTTTTTATGAACTCTTTAATCAAATGTTTGATGACATTATTTTTATATCTGGCGTATAACGCGCACTCGAAAATTTCGATCTTGTTTTTTGTGTTAAAATTGCACGTTATACACCGGATTTTACGCTATTACATTTGTTAAGTATGCCTCCTTAAAACTATATATTTCCAAAAGAAACACCGTTTGAACTTTATCAAACATTTCTTTCCTAAATTTAAAAAATTCTATTTGTAAATAAAAATTATTTTTGTGTACAATGTTATAACTGAAATATATTTACTCTTATTAATTTAGTAGAAATGCTTTGTCTTATTCGCCATTATAGTGAGAATCTGCTTTACATAATAACAATTCTTATATATATATATATATATATATATATATATTTGGTAGCAGCTTTAAATTTCAAGAAAAGCTTGCGAATCGTTTCCAAAACAATTATATTTATTACTTGGAATCTAAGGCATCTTGATTCATACTATCTTGATCAGTAATTTTGGAAGAAATGTTACTGAATACTTGATAGCAATTGCAGACTATGCGAAATTCCACAGAACCATTCCTCGATAAGATATCTGAGCGATCCTAGGCAAAAAATCTAATTAAAAACACTCCATCGTCACTACTCCACAAAGACACATGATTGAGAAAATCTGATCAAGGGGGAACTAATTTCCCTTCACTTTCCTCGTGAGGAGATTTCTGGCTGACTTTCGGTATCTTGTTTCAAACGGAAAAATCCCTTTCTTTGCAGCGCTCTTTCTTCAATTTCTTTCATTAACAGAGGACATAAATTACTGTTTATGGTATCTTTTTCTTGTAATTTTTATGTTGCTTGGGAAAAAATTCATTTTTTATCAGTTCTGTTTTTACTTAAGGAAATCTGTATAGCTGTTATGCTGTTCTTTTCATTGCGGTAAAAGGACATAAAAACATTGATGTTTTCTGTTGAGTTTGGTCTCATAAATGAGATTTTTTTTATGCTCATGAAATAGAAATTTAATAAGAGACTAAGATTGCAAATGTGTGCTCATTTATTTGAATGCGTTTTGGTAGGTTCTTCATTCTAAGATGAAAATATTAGAAAAATGAATGTTTCTTTTATGCGTAGTATCCTTTTATGTTTATGGAAAAAAATATGGAAATACATACTTTCAATGAAATCCAATATTAGAATAAATAAACACTAAAGGTTTTTAAAAAAAATATATACATTTTTTGTATTAATATTACTGATTTTAACCTTATTCAAAATATCTAGATTATTGATATTACAAAAACATATCATTAGCCTATTAACAACATATTTATAAGTAGATTTTATCATATTTGGAAGAAAAGAATCAGTGATTGGGGTACAGAGTTGTGAATAAACTTTGTAAGTTAGTTATACATTATAAAATACAAATATTTCTTAACAAAATTCGATCCTCCTCAGGATGTTTTGTAGCTTGATTTTTCAGTTTGTGTAATTATATTTTCAAAATTTAATTTCTATGAACATCAATAAAAAGGTTTAATTGTTAATGTAAACATTTAAAATGAAACTAAATTATTTTTTTCGATAGTTAATCTTGTAAAATGTCATGTTGTATAATGAAATTATTTAGTATTCACGCACTTTCTATAAATTGAATTATTTGCTCTTTGTTGTGATATTGTGTTTTCCAGGACGTGTAAGCCCCAGTCTTCTATTATTTTGATTGTTTGATTGATTACTTATTAACGTTGCATTTCATGGCTGTTCGAAGACTATTATAGCTAAAGACGTCATAATTTCGAGTGAAGGTCAAATCATGAGGATGGTACCTGATCTGATACCTCGCTCCCCAAACTTTCAAACGAGGAGAACGAGGCAACTTTGAGTCTCGAAAAGTAAAGGTGCAGCAGCTCCTCCAGAATCAAATCTGATCCTCTGTCAAAACAACGCCAGCTACGAGCGTGTGACCATTCTCACTCGGATACTTCTTCCCCTTTTTAATTACAGCAAAATTTAAATTACGGTAAATTTCAAGGTGTCTTAATCATATCGCTACAATTATTTTATTTTTATTCATTTTTAAAATTACATCCATTGGTATAACATAAACTTACTCTACCCCCATAAAATACTGTTATATAGTCTTTTGAACTATCTTTATAACTCTTATTATTGTTCTCATCACGAAGAAAGCCATCCAACAACTGTTGATGCTTTAAATTCTTCTGACGATTAATCTAAATGCAGGAGCCAATACAAGAACTTTTATATGTTTCTGTAAACAGCTAAATTTTTCTTCTTCTCTCAGTCATTTGATCACTGACATATTTTATCTATGAAAGTTTATTTACCGAGACCTGAATTATTTTTAAACTTTTTAGTCTTCATCTTATTTATTATTCAAGAGATTATGCAATCAACTGGACTATATTCGCAGATCTAACTTTTCTCCTTGTAAAATGCTTTAGTATTTTCATTTAAAAAAACCCATTTATTTTGCTTATGTTTGACGTAAATCTAGCGGACTTGAGAGAATAGCAATTTCTTTTATTACTTTCTTCATTATGGCGCTTAGTACCTGAGCGGTAGCGTATCGAATTTCCACGCCACAGATCTATAAATCAAACCCCAAGCTAGGCAAGGTTGACTCAGCCTTCCATTCTTTCAGTGGGATGATAAATGAGTACCAGACTTGCTTTGGAACTAAACACTGGGAGATTTGTCCCAGACTGTCCACCTGACCAAATCATCTCTGCTCTGCACCTCTGTGCCCCAGTTCACGAAAAATGCGATGGGCCTTGATCTACCAATTCTATCCAATACCTTACCGCGTTAACCCTTTTTAACTGCCATTCTCGAGATTATTTTGGGACGAAACTAGTGCTTCAAAATCTCACGCTCGAGTATTTTACGGGGTATTTTTCAATTCCTACTATTAGCTCGCTTTTTCTATATATTTATTTATTTATATATTTGTATATTTATTTATTTATCTTGATGGAATTTTCAATCGTTAATAAAATACATTTTAAAGCGCTGAATTGAGCTGAAATTTTCCATACAGGATCATTTTGGATGACAATACAATAGTTTAATTATAATTAATAAAAATTGATTGATTAAAACTAATTCTTTAAGGAATTACAAATACAGCCACGTTGGTGACTTAGCGACCATTTTGGCGACTTGTGTCAAAACTTGAAAAGGTTTTTCTCACGTGTTAAAGCATTCAGTTGGACTGAAATTGGGAGGACAATACGATACTTTAATGATAGTTAAAAAAACTAATTACCACTTAATGTTGTGATTCTGTCCTATGTATATACATATTTATATTAATTGTAACTATTTAATAAAAAGTAGATAAAATAAAATTTTTCGTTGTTGATCTAAGTAGGAATTGACTTAAAAGCCATTTTTTTATATTACTTGTTTGGGGTAAATTACTATGGGTGGTGTAGATCGCAGTGATCAGGAAATATACTTTCATACAACAATCCTGAAAACTCCAGAAAAAGTATTATAAAATGATAATTTTACATTTACTAAACAAGGTACTCTGGAATTCATTTTTGCTCTAAAAAAATTATGCTAGGAAACGGAATACATTTTAAGAATTGTGTGTCCAATTTCTAGACTAGCGTTTATATAAATATGATGATACAGTTTCTGGACAAAAGATTCCTAACAGACCACCTACAGTAGATAACCCTGGTCGTCTTAATAAACGATATTTTACGTCACATATTCTTATATATTTTGCGAAACATCAGACTAAAAGGCACTGCAAAGTATGTTCCTCAAAAATGGATGCAAATGAAAAAAAAAGATGAGGAAGGAAACACGATTTTGGTGTAATACTTGTGGAGTGGATCTGTGTTTAGAAAAGTGTTGTTAGTCTATACCACTCAAAACTTAATTATTAGACTACTACAGTGCTTCTCAAGGTTTCAATATTCGCTACCAAATATACAATCATAATTTTCATCGTCCCTCCATCATACAATAACAATGTATTGAATTCGATAATACTATACTTTGACACTAAAACTACCATACGAGTTCAACCTTTTAATTGCCACCGGCGTATATAAACATCTCGCTAAGCCAAAGCGTTAATTTTCCCGGAAGTATATATATGTCTTTCCGATGTACGATCTTTTCTGTGTTCTGTTACCATAAACTAATTCCGAAGACTTTGGAATTACGTATTTCAGAATATTTAAATATTTATTTTCATTTAAATGGATTATATTTATTTTTATTTAAAAAGATTTACTTATTTCAGATTATTTGCTCTACTATATTCCTTCCCCCTCCTCAAGTACATCACATACGCACGACATTGGGAAGCGAATCGCGTAACTTTTAACCGGCAGTTTTAAGGGATTAATTATAAACCGTACAAATAATCAAGTTAAGTGTTAATTTTTGTATGTAATTTTATATATGGCAATTCCATGGGGTCAATGGTAGTTAATTAACTTATTCTTTACTGAAGATCGTTAAATTAATTATAAAATACATTGTTCAGTTCTGATACATTTATATGTGTATTACATCAGTGTAAATGTGAATATTATTGGTTTCTTTTTTTTTTTACTATGTCATAATGTATTTCGTTTGCTTACTTTCAGTAAATTAATCATTTTTTTTAAAATAATCTTTTTTTTCCGACTTCGATATGTTTGCGCCACCCTCGTAGAGTTGTCACGTCTCCAAGAGGGGCACGTCCCACAGTTTGAGAAACGCTGGGCTACTAAGAGGTATTAATTTTTAGTTTAGTTTTTAGAACGCAATGCTACACTAGAAGTGAACTTCTCCTCTACCACGCAGCACAGCAGCCACTTCAAAGGAATATGAAGTTGCTATAAAACCTAAAAAATTTTTATAGGTTTATAGTAATTAAAAATGTCAATTTTTTATATAGTAAAATACTTTATTTAGAGCTAAACATTTGATTTTTATAAAGAAAAAAAACTTCACAATTTATGTACCCAAATCATGAAAGCTGCTTTACAGTTAAAGGGTTAAAGCAAATTCAGCTGTCGTGGGCGGATGCTGTATATTAAATATGAAATCTGTATCCTTCAAAACTTGTAATAACTTTTGATTAATGGAATATTCATTTTTGTTCCTAGAGAGAGTTTTCCCATAAAACTAGCTCATATGAAGAAATTATAATTGTTTTTCTTCTAGCATTGAATTACAGAGAGATATTTTTAAAAATATTACGCTATTTCAAAGATTAACAAATAAAGTAACAAGATTTAATTCATAATTATTTACCAAATTAACTTTCATTTAAATTTGCATGCATTAATATTCCAAATGTTCATATAAATCAAACGTACATAAAGAAAATAAAATATTGTTATCGTGGCATTTTGTTTATGAATTGCAGAGAGATATTTTTGCCAAGATTGTGCTATACCATAGAACTTTCTGATGATCGTAACAATGGTATTTATGAATTTCCCCAGTTTATTAGACTGAAGATGGCAATCATATTATTACTTTCTGCCGGAATGGACTAGAAAAAAGCCTGAATTTATATATAATGTTACATAAATAAAAAAATAATAATATTTTTTATTGCATTTGTTATGCTCCTATTCAAAAAAAGAAGAGTAAAAAAAAATGTGATGAGACTAAAGATTTTCTTTAAACTTCCAGCCTTCCAAATACGCACAATTTGAAGAGGTGTTGGAAAGCTAAAATCATATTTTTTTGACAATTTGAAAAGTTTACATTTTCATATTGTATAGATTTTAGCCTTTCTAAAAATACTTTATTTTAACCCCTAGAGTACGTAGAAGCTCTTAAAACCTATTTTTAAATAATCGTTGAAACTGGGCCACGCCCATCTGAATGGAGAAAAATGTAAACAAAGTACTTTGTTCTTGCTTAAAAGTTGAACGTCTAATATAAAACAAAACATGCATCTTTTATTGTAAATTGAGCCTTTTATTTATTTATTTTTATTTCCTAGCCGATTAGAAGTCTCACTGTATACATTAAGATCAATTCATCTCAAAATGAAACTGTGATGTTCTTTGTACCTTTTCTGAGAAACTACTAGTCATAGGTATGTAAATTTTGTATGATATATTTATAATGATGGCTAATATATACTGAAATGAGCCTTTTGCGAAACACTCAAAAAATTATTTTTAACAAATCTTTTTATGGGAAAAATGGGTCGAATTTCGCAATGTTTGATAAAATTTTTCTTAAATTATTGAAAAATTTTAAATTAACTAAAAGTTCATTTTAATATAATGAGAAAGGTATACTTTAATTGTCTGAAAAATTCCAAGCATGTACATATAACAGATGTTCAGAAAAGGTACATCGAAAACAGCCAATTTAACATTGATTATATATATATATATATATAGAGAGAGAGGTTTTATATAGAGAGAGAGGTTTCCAACTCTTCTTAAGAATACATTGTATATTAAAAATCAAGTTTAATTCCTGAAGATTGAATGGGACTATATTAAAGTTATGCCCCTTGCGGGCATGAGACCACCCCATTGTCGAGGAATCTAATGAGTTTTTTTCGAATGTAAACAGAATTGATAAGGACATAGAATTCATAATGAAACCAAGTAAATTTTTCAGAAATTTAGAAAAAAAAAGGTGGTAAGAGATATTTACTTTAAAACTCTAAATAGTTTTAAAATTTGATTTTTTGTATGAGTTATTTGCAAATTAAAAACTCTGTAATTATTTATTTACATTCTTATATGATTAAACCCAGAGTTAAACAAAATTTTATTCATATGCATACTATTTTATTTTAACAGGAAACATAGTTCTCATATGTAAAACCCAACTAAGACCATTTAAATGTCACACAGATACATAATATAACTATTCAAAGTCGTGATGATAATATTGTGCGAAAGGTAACTGAAAGGTACAACCACGGGGTTTCCATCCCTAACACTTCACTTCACCAACGTCATGATATCTCGATATCATTATTCTCCCTTCTGGAGGTTTCTTAAGTTATATCTGACTAATCTCTATTTCTTGATTTGTCATGAGGCATTTAGGTTTCTTCCAAAATTTGGCTCCACAAAGTGTTGCCAATAGTGTCAATAAGATTCACTCTGCTTATTTAGCGTTATTAAGACTCTGTTCGCAAATAAATTTCGAGAGTTTGAACTAAACAGGAAACAAATTTTCATGCAGGAAATTGTCTCAATTTTCATGAATTTTTGCAACGTTATAATTCCTAAACCAGTTTAAAATATGCTTTCTTTTTAAATGACAAATTATTCTAAAAAGTTTTTTAATATATAAAGGGACATCACACTTAATATTATAGTACAATAGATGAAAAATGCGAAATACATATTATAGTATAAAAATGGATAAATTCAGATGTATGGTAGTAGTACGATAAGGGAAGCTGCTTAACAAAAATAGTCTGTCTTTGCCTGCAAGGTTGTATTTTCTCTTTCTGATCACTTCAGCATTCGATTGGGAAGTGAATAAATTGCCCTTTTTACAATATTTATCACAATGAATAAAACATAATTTCTACATAAATGTTTTAATAGATTATTTCTAATATTAGTATTGTTTTAGAGTCTTTTCAGTTATCATAACATACAAGTATCTCTTTTATAATTCTACAAATTGGTGTTTTTTTATAATCGCAATGAAAATATTATGTCTTATACAATTTTAATTAGCTACTATATTGATAATTTGTTATGTTTTTCAATTCATATTTAAGTGGAACTTCCTTGCATTACTGCCAATACAGTACAGGGATTAATGACACTGTCTTCTGTACCGTAGGGTCTCAGATCGAATCCCATAGGAGACATGGATGTTTATAATTTTGTAGTGCCTAAGCGGCTTGGAGAGAGGGGCATACTAAATATTCGTTGAGCCACCAATCCCCTTTACAGGAATGGTGACAAGTTAAGAGAGGGAGAAGGCCACAAGTTGTTCTCCCCTAAAAGTGGGGTTGAATCAGGACCAAATTGTCAGAGCGGCAGCTAATGATAGATATAAAACTAGCCTCTTGGTACGACCACGTTTCGCAAACTGTGAGGCACGCCCTCCTAGGGGGTTGTTATATCGATGTAAGGAGGGCACGAGCATATGTAAAAGTCAGAAAAAATATTTAAAATAAGTATTAATTTATTGAAAGGAAATAAAACAAAATCCCTTCTGACATAATAAAAATTAAATACGCATTTATACTGATTTAATATACTTATAATTGTATCAGTACATGATAATATTTTTGACAGTTAATTTATCAATATTAAATTAAGGACAGAATTAATATTTAATAGTGCCTCTCATGGGCCTGCCATGTATAAAATTTAATACTTATCTTAATAGTATATATGGAATATAATTAAAGTCGAATATTGTAGCTTTAGCATCAAAGTATATTTTTATTATGTTCAATATATTTCTATTGCACGGGAAGGAGGGAGCGACCAAAATTATGATTGGAAATTGGGTTGAAAATATTGAAAGTTTGATAAGCAATGTGGTACACTGAACTTCTTGGGCCTCGATTTGACACCGTCTATCAAGTGGTGTCAGAATCAAAAACAACAACCCTTCAATGTATTAGGAGAAATTTGTGGAGTAGATAAAAAATCAAAAGAAAAATGATCTCTCTTTCAAGTATACTTAACACTAGATTGCCCAAGGAAGTTATTTTGACTGCTTTTTAATTTCAATTAGAAAAATAATGGTGTATATAATGTGGCACGATTTTTCAGACTTTTTTAAAGTAAATATTTTTTTTTACCGAGTAAAGTTAATATTTACAATAACAAGTTACATCACTGTAAATAATATAAAACATATTAAAAATTAATTTTAAACAATGTTATTTAACCATTAGTTATTCTTTCACAATGCAGTCATTTTGACTGATTTTGGGCAATATAGGTATATACTAAGTTTCAGTCTATCTAGTATTAAGAAGAATCAGAGAATTACCCTTAAATTTAGATCTCTTTAACTCAGAATCCATCATTTTTAAATGTACATAATTATAAATAGACTCAACATTCTTTTAATCACAGGAAAAAAGGAATTCTCTACCGTCACAGTTCTTACATATTGGTGAGTTATTTTATTATTTTCGGTAATATTCTTAGACCATTTTACATTTATAAAAAAACATATAGATGAGAGTTAAAAAAGCACCAAGGCGTAATCTTTATACTAAGAGTAAAACCCCATTGATGTATGAGAGTGGTTTGTAATCTGAAGACCCTTCTTTATGTAACACCACTAAATGATTAAAAAATTATTCTAAAGCGCACTCAGTCGAACGTTTTGCTCTGAACTCTTTGCAATGTATCTAAAATGAAAGCACGCAGCATTCCTAGAAAGGATCAATATTACGGTGGCTTAAGACCATTGGATATTTACCTTTGCCCTAAGGTGAGCGTAATTTAAAGATTTATATCGTTTCAACCTTCCATTTACCCCTTTTCTCGGGCAAAGTCATAGCGCGTGTTGTTTGAAAGATTTAGAACTCGAAGAGTTACACTCTCCGGGATTACAGAAGGAAATATTCGTTGCAATTCGGAAGGCTGCATCTGTCTAATTTTGGGAGGAGAAATTCTGTGGAGCTGTCTCTCTCGAATATGCATTAATTCTGGGCAAATGCACTTTTGAATTTAGAGCCAAAGGAAATGGCTTGTTTGGGTAGCAAAATATTGGAAGGATTAGAATGGAAATAAGGAATAAATTTCTCTCTGTTAGAAAGCTTGAATGACGAATCTTTGTCAATGAATGGATCTAGGTTAATGAATATGAGAAATTCCATTCTTCATTTTGGAACTGGGGATCCTGTACTTAGTAAAGAACGTAGAAAATAAGATAATAAGAAACATTAAATGCTAACATTATCCAGGCATTTTTTGTTTTGTTTCGAATTGCATATTTATGTATCAGTTTTATCAGGGATACATTTTTGGAAAGATGCACAGTTTACAAAAAGTATATCTTATTTTTTAAAGCACAAATATTTTTTTTAAAGTTAAATATTTTGTAAGATAATTTTGCTTTAAAAGGGGAGTCGAAAACCTCTATAGCGACAATGTTAAGTTGGCCGTTTTCGATGTACTTTTTCTCAAAATCTGTTATATCAGCATGCTTGAAATTTTTCATACAATTAAAGTATACCTTTCTCATTATACTAAAATGAACTTTTAGCTAATTTTGAATTTTTTTTCATTATTTATAAAATACTTTATCAAACATAGTGAAATTTGACCCATTTTTCCCATAAAAAAAATTGTAAAAAAATAAATTTTTGAATTTTTTACAAATCTCTCATTTCAGTATATATATTAGCAAACATTATAAATATTCCATAAAAAACTTAAACAGCTGTCTACATTATTTATCTATAAAAGGTACATCGAACATCAAAAATTTACATTTTTAGATAAATTGAACTATAAAGATTAATTAATTTTTTATTAAAACATTCCTCCCTATACTCTAAATGATCTACATTTTTTTAAACCTCATCATTCTCTCTTTTTCTATTAAATCTATTAATCTTTCCTAACTTTCTTTGTTTTTTTCGTAAACATGAGTATTTAGCCTTTAACAGCTTTGTTTGCGAAGGCGCTCCATAGCCTGCATCGTGTAATCACAAGGCTCAATATTAAGTAGTCTCGAAATGTTTGGTTTTGATACATTTCGCATATTAAATGATGAAATTGCATCATACATACCCAATGATAATACTTCTATTAGTACCAATATTTCTTCGGTTCACGAGGCCATATTATGTTGTTTACACTTTCATTGGAATTTTGTGTACCTCCATGTAAATACTTTTTTAGCAATTCTGGAATAAATATTTTGATTTCCATCATTCATTCAACTCTTATGCAAATATAAAATACTTTGTTTACATGTGTGTGCCATTTACATGGGCGTGGCCCAGTTCCAATGATTATATAAAAAATATATGTTAAGAAATTCTTATGACCTTAGAGGTTAAGGTATCCGACTACGTTCGGAACCGTGATTTTAAAAAAGTGTATAAATGGATAATTTTCATGATATTTAGTGTCACTTAGATTAGAATACATGTATAAACTTGTTTTAAGGACATTGAGACAAAATCTTATTTAAATACAATATTTTGGCAAAAATTTCACTTAGAATAACCTTTTTTTTTTCAAAATGTTCTCCGTTTGTAAAATACTTTTTATTAAATATTTTGCCTGTATATAGCTCAGACCTCTGTACAGAGGCTCAACAATGATTTTTGAAAGATTCATATTATTTTGAGAGTTACCACCCATTAAAATAATTATCGGCGTTTTTTTCTTAAAATTTCTCCCCTCTGTTGTCGTAAAACATGGATAAACCCATTTCTAAGTTATATATTTCAAAAATTTATTTGGGCCCTCCGTACAAAAGTCTAGCTATATAGGGGCAAAATATTATTATAATAGAGCTTTTTTCAAAAAAGGAGAATATTTTGAAAAGGGGTATTTCTTTCATTTTTGTCAAAATAACTTAAAAAATTTTTTTGAATACTTTCTTAAAAAATTTTATATACTTTTTCTAATCTATTTGACACTAAATATCATAAAAAATTCCCGTTTATCCCCTTTTAAAATCACGGTCCAACTACGGATCCCTTAAAGAAAGGGGTTTTTTAGAAAGAAAAATCATACAATTTTGAAATTGAAAAAATCTCAAAATTGTTATTTAGGGTTTTGTTTCCAAAAACCCCTATTAAAGCATTTATTTGAAATATCTTTCAACGTAATACCCAAGTTTCAACAATGCTGGTGACGAGTATGAGCAATATGTCATTTTTGACTAAACAATTGTAAAAAAAAAGTTTTCCTACATACTAAAACCTTCTGAAATGAAAGAAAATTGATATTATAAAGATTATTTTATTAATTTAAGATTTTTTTTTTTTAAGTTTATTTATTATATTTAAAAATTAAAGATTATAAAGATATTATAAGATTAAAAAGAATAAGTAGGAAATTAATTTTACCTAAATTTAAAGTATGTTTTTTTCCCTCTTCTCATTGTCTTGTATTGTTCAAAATAATAATTTTTACAAAACAATTATAAATTATTATATTTCATCAACAAGATGAATATAAGCAAATAGTCAAAACAAATAATTTTTTTATTGAGTAAACCTCAATGTGATGATAAATTACCTTAAAACATAATGGACATTGTTCTTCATTGTGCCTTCCAAAATTTAGCTAAGTTGGAATGTTTCACATAAATAAGAAAATAAAGGGATTTTGCAGGATATAAGTTGGAAGCTGTCTTTACAGGTTCCCAAGTAAAAAAATATAAATTATATATATTTAAAAATATTTTTAATTTGGGCGTTCCCGGTGTTGGTTTGTATTCATATCTGGTTTTTTGAAGACCCCTTTCAGAATAACTTTTATCCTTTTTTAAAAAAAAGCACCCAATAGTTTAAAAAACACAATTGGGTACATTTCCCTTTTTGGGGAAAGGCACCGGCATTTTTGGAGGACACAAAGAAAAAGAGTAAAAATTTTTTAAATTTACATGATGAAGGCAAACAGACAAAAAGGCCCATTTACACAAGATTTTTTGCTTTTATACCGGCAGTGGTTTTAGTAATAGTAGTTTATTAGGGTAGAATGGGGGAAAGGGGGTTTCCGGGCTAATCCCATTACGATTAAAATTACGGGGTTATTTTTAAAACCAAAAAAATTAAAGTTTGTTATAATTTTTACAAAGGTTAACAAAAAAATACTAAAAGGGGGAAATTTTTAAAAAAAAAATAATAATATATATATATATATATGTTATTTTTTTTCTTTTTTTAAAAGATAAAAAAACCCCAAAAAAAATTTTTGAAAAAAAAACAATAATTTTTTTGAGAATGATATTTTATTGGGGAAATTTTTTGAAAATAAAATATATTCTTTAGTTCCAAAAAATAAATATATTTCAAATTCATAAATAATTAAGATTTTTGTTTTATAGAAACAATCAATTGTAACTTAAAAAGGAGAAAATAAATATGAGAGCAATTTCATCTAAATTGTGTAAAACCCTTATTAGATATGGACTTTGCATTTTATAATTATCAGAATTTAAACATGTTAATACTTCTCTGTATATAAATTGAATAAAAAAAATTAGTAGTATTCTAAGATAAATTAACTTTAAATACAATGATTTATGAGATTATAATGGAGATGTTTTTGGTTTAAAAAAACTCCTATTACAAAACTCATCCCTACGAATTAACTATGAAGTAATGCACTTCTTAAAGGAGGGACAGTATATATAAAAGCATTGAATTTAACACATTTATTAGTACAGCATTTTATTAAAATTGACATATAAACATTTTTTTAGAAAAATAACTAAACAATTCAAATTGAAATATTAGCTGACAAGCATAAAGTCACAAACATTATTCAGAGTTGGCAATTTAGGTTCTTTTGAAAGATATTAAAGATACAAGCCAAATATTTAGTTGAGGAAGGTATTTCAATATATAATAATATGAAACGCTTTCTTTTTAGATCCTTCCACTAATCAATGGAAAAAAATGTTTTAATGAACTATTTGATTTCAGAACTTTTTTTTTTTTTTGTAAATTAACCACGGTTAACGAATTGTATTTTGAATTGCCAGCGTATTTTGGCAAAGAACTCGGAATCTTGTTATCAGTGATCAGAGTGAATACACAGTGTGTCTGTATTTCTTCATATGTGAGTGGTAAGTAGTTTCTAATAATATTATTATAAACTAGTTCTAACTCGATTCAATAAGCTATTTGTTACCATGTTTGATTTTAGATGAATATAATTACATTGCTACTTTTTAAATTTGCCTATTATTATCGGTTACCTCTCAATTAATGAAAACTGGGGTTCACTAAAAATGTTGTGATTAATTTGCACCTATAATTCATGGAACTTAATTAAGTTTGTTTCTAAAATTACAGAGAAAAATGAATCTAACAGGAATGAGGAAATTTATGTCTGAGTCCCTTCAAATAATCTCTTCGTACTCAACTGCTTTTTGATTGGCTTAACTACTACATACTAGGTTTGAACCCAAAATTAATTCCATTGGTAATTTTGAAAAAAAAATCGTGCGTGAATTTTATTATAGTAGTCAGTTTATCCGTAAAAAATCTAAAAAATTCAAAGATAGGGTGGACTTTTAGCAGTATCCTTTGGTGTTTATCCTTGAATTACGCTAACGAAACCAAAAAGAGTAAAAAATTAAAAACTGCATTGACTATTTTTAAATTACTACTTATTTACTAAGATGTACGGGCTTTTTCCAAGGTTAAAAATAAAAATATTTTATCCATTTATAAAAAAACAAAAATGTTTTGTGTAAGTATATTATTTAAGATATAAGTTTAATTTTATTAGTTATATAAACAGTTTTAATTTTATTTTTCAAAACAATTTCCATTTTAGTGAATACAATCAATTAAATGGTACATATAAAAGAAGTCAATCAATCCACGGAGATTTTGATGTTCATTTTGAAACCCAGAATGCCCTGAGTTTGTGAGAGTTATATAAGCATAGAAATCTAAAGCAACACTGGAGCTATTGACGATGTACCTCGTAATTTTAAATCTCAATAATTTGACGAGGATGACACCTCTGACTAGCTCCTTATCTCAAATTCTCGTCTAAAAACTCTCTCTTCAAGGTGGGACTGCAGTGAGACCAAGATTAGAACATACAAAATTGCAGCTGCGAGTTCGTGATTATAAGCATTTGGCCACCAGGATGTCCTAAAGATTTTTCCCTGTGACTTCAATCCCTCTTGTGTTTCCACCTTTTAGTTGCTCATTTCTTGCATTTAAAGAACATTTTCTAAATAACAAATGCGTATTTTGTCATAAATGATTTGATATTCACGTAGCAAGGGCATGAGTATCTCCTATGCTTTGACTATTAACGAACCAAAACAAATCTTATTTTATTTCAATGGCGTTTCAAGTTCAGAATGATATCATCATCAATGTATTCCTAGAAAGTCATAGAAAAATTTAACAATGATAGGGGCAATAATAAATTTCAAAATTACGTACTATCCAACAAATAATGAGAAAAAAATTCATTTATTTAGATTTGTAAGCGAATTAATTGTTTCCTTGAAGTTCTGAAAGCTGATGAAAGTTATGCAATCGTATATTAAGCTCAAGAAAATAAGAATACTCTCTGAGAGAATCCGAAAAAAATAATGTTTTTTTTTCAATTATAGAGTTAGTATGATTCAAAATAAACTCAAAATTAATAAAAAAAGACGGCGTATATAACATTATTTTATAATTCGTAAGAAAATTTATTCAATATCCAGCAACGGTTGATTGATTGTTTTCTTACGTCATAATCTGATATAACACGAGGGATGTTCGTCATGGATTTCTTAATTTTGAACCTCCATCAAGTGATGTATACGACGCCTGAATAGTGGTTCATTTTCCAAACTTCCTCACCACACCGACATAAATATTTAGAAATTAGACTACTGAAAGTTCATCGGCTCTATAAACAGCGGTTTTCCGTGGTAATTTGGTTTGAACCTGAAGGACAGCACCGTTCACTGTTTCACAACAATAATCACTTTGCTATCCCTTGGTATGATTGAATGAATCATAATATACAAGTATCTTTTTTTCTAAAAGAAAAAAAAAAGAAAGAAAAAACACTTTTTACAACAATGTTGATAAAATAAATGCAAATATATAAATTTATATAAACTTATTGCTGCTTTAAAATAGATTCTAATTTTTTTTCCTGGAAAAATTTTGGTAAATAATACAATAAACGTGATAAAACAAATTGACTTTAAGAACTGTCCTTCAAACAGGTTGTCAAGCTCGTGACCCGAAGCCTGCATGTACTCTTCGATGGACATTTTTGTGGCCCGACCAATACATCGGTACACACTATAATATATAATAAAATAACAAATTGACTCATAGATATAAAAACAAGATAGGTAAAGTTCACTATATTTTTTTAATTACATTCTCGGTTTTTTTTGTTGTTGTTATTATCAAATATAATACGTATATTTATTTTGAATGTACCACAAAAAGATAAATATGGTACCAACATTACCGTGACTATTTTTTTTTTTGTAGATCACCCAAAATTAAGCCTTGATTGTTTGACCCAAATTTAGCCTTTGAGTTTGACATCCTTGCTTAAATCAGTGATTCCCAAAGTGGTCTATAACGGCTTGCAAGGGATCACGTCAGTGAAAAAATAATTTAGGGGTCCATGAGGTGTAAATAGGGGTCTACGATAGAGGCTCTTATTAAATGACACCATGACTTTAATTTTAAAAGAAAATGTAATCAAGGGGAAACCAGATTTTATTTATTTAACAAATTTATTTACTAAATTTAATAAGGTTAATTGTGCACAGTTCCAAGGTGACAAAATATATTTTATTAAAACAAGGTTCGTCATTTCAACTTTTTCTTTCTAGAATTAAGCTGAAGAAGTATAATATTGGACGTAGCGAATTATTCCAATTTTTCATTTTATCAGACAATTTACCAAGATAATGTTCTTTGAACCTACGTTCATTTAAATTCACTCTATTCAGATTTTGAATCCAGGCTTGAGAATGCTTTAACTACGGTAAACAAAAAGATTGGACACTATAAACCGAAGAAATTCAGGGTTAAACTCGACAAGATTGATGCTAAATGTTGAAATTTAGTTCTTGAAGTGCCAGATTTTACCCTTTTATTACAAGTAGTTTTGTTTGTTTCTCAATTATTCTAAGTATTATTAAATTTAAAGTTAATTAACATGTTTTTCTCAAGTTTTAAACATTATATTCGCTACTTTTAATCTTTCAAAGTAAATCACTCTGTACCAGCTGTCAAAAAGACATTCAAGTTGATCATTGTGCAAAAATTTTATATTAGGTAAGCAGGGGTCTACACAAATATGAAAAACATGGCAAGGGCTCTATGAGTCAGAAAAGTTTAGGAACCTCTGCTTTAAATGATTCAACACATATTTCTGGACAATGCTTGCTTAAAAAAATTCTTTAACTATTTTAACAAATGAAAATGAATCGAAGAGTTGAATGTAACTTCCACCATTTCATCTAATTTTATGATAGGAATACCTTTATATCTAGTTCAATAGTTATATGTAAGCAATTCTCTGTAATTGAAAACAAAATTCCAAAATTTCTATTCACAAACAAACTACTATTCCACCGACTACTTTAATTTATTCCTTAATGGAATACGAGTGCGTAAAGGAATTTCTGCTTAATTCGCTTCGCATTATATATTCTGTCTGGTACCTTAAACTCCGTATTTCACCATTAAAATTGCGGTTCGATTTCTCAAATATCAGCTGAGATGCTGCAACATTCATTTTTCAAATCGAAGAATTTGTGTTCTATTGTATTATTCACTTTAAGGAATTCAAACAATGAGAAGAAATAAGATTTCCCTACGAATTTCGAATGCAAATTATATTCTATTATTATTAATTACTAAATAAAGCATAATAACGTTATTCAAATAGCATTCTTCCAATACTTTTAAGAAATAATTACCATTATGCAAGGTTGAAAATTCAAATATATATATATATTTTACAGACTTTACGCATCGATTTGTAATGGCGTTAAGGGGAAAATTTTATCAAGTTGTAATCCGCTTTAAGTCCTTGTGTTGTCTTTAGAATAATTATTCATAGAACATTTCGCAATTTACATAACAATATTGCATTTAGTTTAGTTTGGTCACGGTTTAATATTTCTGTTTAAATATAAGGCACTTGTTATTGGTTTTTGAGTAGAACTTTAAATTTAAGAGGAGGGAGATGTTGAATGTGCATTCCTACTGCGCTTCTTAATATAAAATATATTTAAATTATGTAACATAATTCATATTCATTGTCTAGGAATAGTTCTATTAACGGGATACCTCATTATTTCGTTACACAAAGGAGAAAAGGCTTTAATGGTTATAATTCTACCTAATGCCTTCCCATTAATGCATGGGAAATGCGAAAGGGCAAACAGAATCCGAAGAAATTTCAAAGATTCACTTTATGCATTTTTAATGAAATGTAAATTATAAAATTTGAAAAATCTCGAAAGAATTCAAATGAATAATGACGACATGAACTTTATAATTTTTTTTTTTCAAATTGCTATCTATACATGTATTAATTTTTTACACATTTATTTGTGTATATATTATGTAATGTGTTGTCTAGAAAATTAAACTGAATATATCAGACAGAATTAAAATAAATGACATACGTGCATATTCCAAAAGTTAACTATTAAATGCATAATTAAAAACCAGTTGCTCATTCCCGTTCCTTTTTACAAATTATTCAAAATCTTAGTGTGGTTTCTGAACGTATATGGATACCCATAGACAAAAAAAATTGGGGGAAAAAGAAAAGACATTATTTTGGGGTATGAAGTTATATATATATATATATAATTATATATATATATATATATATTATAAAAATATATAATATTTTTTATATTTTTATATATAATTTAAAATTTTATATATTTTTAAAAACATTTTGAATATGGTGGGGATAAAGTTCACTGTTTTTTTGGAGGATTTTTTTTTGAGTTTTTTTGGTCTGGGCCATGGTATGGGGGATCGTCGTAGTTTGCCTTGTCACGAGTTCGAGCCCAGTACCTTTAAAAGACTGCCGGGGCGCGATGCCTTTAAAATCTAGGGTAAACGTCCCCCCGTTGGTGGGGTGGGGTAGGGAGGGGGCCCAGCTCGGGGTGTCGTTCACGTCCTTGACCATGGTTCAAAATGACGTGGTCCGTCGCCAAAAACCCTCGTGTAGCTGAACAAAATGCTACAAATTCAATCAATCAATCAATCGTGTTTTTTTAAAGTGGATTTATCTAATTGAAAAAAAAGACTTATCATCTTTTTTTTTAAAAGGGTATCAAAGTTTTTTGTATTTTAAAATTTTTTTTAGATATATGCTTGATTTCTGGGAAAAAAAATTTTGTAGCCTAATGTATATATACAACTTTGTTTTCGAAATAAATGCTCAGTATTATTTTCTGGGACTTTTATTTATGTATTGTTTAACCCAATTTTTTCTATTTTATAAGAAAATTTTTAGAGATTTAAACAAAACTCGTGTATATAATTGTTAATACTATATTTTTGAAATATTTGATTAGTATATGTAGTTTTTGGGTTCTAAATGCAATAATACGAAACGAAAAGACGCTTTTGGACACTGAAACATTTAACTGATAAGTCTAAATACACGCTGTTTATGATGAAGATCTCAGCTAAAAGACCTGTACGCAAGTAATGGACTTTAAAGTTGGAAATTTTTGAAGGGTCAAGAAATCCGGGTTTGGGCCCCTCCCCCCCTCAGATGAAAATCATTAACACTAGAAAGACTTAAACGTAGTATATCCTTTGAAAAAACAAAAATCGCATTGGGAAAAAAAATAACAATTTAAAAAATGAATTTTTTTTTTAAATTAAATTTTAATGTTTTTATATTATTTACAGTTATATAACAATTTAAAGTAAATTTAAAATTTAAACGAAATTTTCTTCACTGGAAAAAAAAATACCTCTAAAAAGTCTGAAAAATTTTTGCCATTATATAAAACCAGTTTTTAAATTAAAATTTAAAAAAAAACTGTAAAAAATTACTTACTTGGGAAATCTATTAAAAAAAAAAGATCTTGAAAAAAAAAAAAAAAAACATCCACGGGCATTTTTTTTTTTGGAATTTACCCAAAAAAAACGATTTGACAAATGAGTTGCCCATGTTAGAGAATCAATTTGAACAGCCTTTTTTTTGCAATTACGTATAAGTGCAAAGGGAGACACTTTTGAAGCAAGCTGTGCCGGTTACGAGAAATAGATCATTTACAATAATTTTGGGAAAAAATCTTAAAATGGAGAGAATAAAATTTAATATTCCCAAAAATTATTACCAAAAGTATATTCTATATCTGATGTGATCTGAAATGAATCTAGTCCTAATAAGATAAATTAAAGCAACATTTGAACAAGATAATCCAGAAAAAGGAATCAAAAGGGGACATCATGTTATAACACAATGCGTAGTTTCCCTGCCGATAAATCTTTTGAAGAACGATTGAAATTTTTTTACCTTTCCACCATATGCAAAACAAGTGTCTCGTTTCAGATTTTCAAAATTTGATAAAAATAGAAAAAATTTCCCCCCAAAAAACGTAAAATGTTTAAGGAAACCTTTTCCTTGGAAACCCGGGATTTTTAAAACCCGAAATTTGGATAATATTTATGATATTTAGTGTCATTAGATTGTGTATATAAAATTTTTTTTAAAAAAAAATTATTACAAAAAAAAAAATTATTTAAGTACAAATTTTCACAAAAACTGAGCATAGAATGACCCATTTTTAAAAATATTCCCCTTTTTTAAAAAAATTTTCTATTATATAATAAAAATTTTTGCCCGTATATACCCCAGACCCTCTGTACGAAGGCTGGGACTAAATTTTTGAAATATAAATTTTAGAAAATTTTTATCCATGTTTCCCCGAAAAAAAGGGGGAAAAAAATTTTAAGGAAAAAAACACAGATAAAAAATTTTCAATTTTTTTGTATCTGAAAATAATGTAAATTTTTTAAATTTTTTTTTTTCAAAACCGATACTAATTTTTAAAAAGACAATCTACTTTTACACAGTTTACTTTTTTTTTTTTATGGCATTCACTCCCAATAAAATTATATTAGTTTGTTTTAATTTTATACGGGGAAAAAAGGGGAAAAGGGAAACCCAGAAAAACAACCGTGAAATACTTTTGAATATTTTTAAAATATTACACGGACGATCACCCCCCTGAATCAACATGATGGTATTGTCTCCAATTTTTTGCCCCTTATTAAACTGATGGAGACGACACCTGAGTTTAAATTTATTTTTTAAAACTTTTGAAAACCACGTTAAGGTACTAATTGAAGTCAAGAAAAAAATTTTACTCAGGACTTCATGACTACCATCTAAAAAAAGCCCAAAAAAATTTTAAAATTTTGTTTACAAAAAAAAAATTACTTTAAAAATTTTCCCCAAACACTATGTATGTGTAAAATTATATGTATTTTTTTATACAGTTTATTTTTTATATTTTGCTATGTTTTTTAAAGAGATAGAATCTGAGTGAGGGGATATTAACGTCATATTTTTTCGGCTACCGAGGGTTTTTGGGCAACGGATCCCACCAAAATCATGGTCTAGTGACGAGAACGACAATCTGAGCGGGGGCCCAAAAAAAACCCTAACATCCACACTACACCAAAGGGAGAAGGGTTTGACCCCTCGACAGTTTAATGTGCATCGCCCCCTACAGTGCGGGTTTTCAGCGGTAAAAAAGGACCCCAAAATTTCGCGGGCCCAAAAGAGCGGGTAGCGACCACTCAGTTGCGACCCCAGAGGGAAATTTAAAAGGGTTTTTTTTATCACGCAGTCACAAATCTGTTGGGTTTTTTATAGATAACCAATAGTCAAATTTTATGAAAAAAATTTTTGACCAGATATAAAGTCAATCATTTTTTTTCTTCTTTATAAGAGCGAAATTATATAACCGGTATTTTTCCCTAAGATTTCAAGGTTTAAAAAGCAGTATATTCAATAAATTTAAAAAGTCGGGAAAAAACCCCGGACAAAAAGAAAAAAATAAAAATTTAAAAATTTAACGTTTAAATTTTGTTTTTAAGGTTTGGATTTTTTATGTGTATTTTCTAATGTTTTCAAACGTATTTACTGATTTTAGTTTTTTATGAATTATCTTCAGTTGTAGTTTATTTAATTTTGATTTTTTTCATAAGCAAATAAAAACCCATTTTGGAGGGAATTTTAAAACATTTTGCCGTTTTTTTTTATCAAAAAGTATTTTTTTGCTACATGTGCCCTTCCTTGAAAAACACAAAAAGCCCACAAAAAATTTTAAAAAATAAAAAAGTTTTTATCAGTTAATTATTATTTAATCTTCTTGAAATTTTACTGTTTAACCCGAATTTTGATATATCTTATACACAATGTAAATTTTTATAAAAAATTATTGATAAATATTAAAAAATTGATGCTTTTCCCCTTAAAATTTTTTTTAAAAAAGTGTAAAAAGGGAAAAAAAAGGTTTCTGCAAAAACCTAAGAATTAGTTTTTTTGATAAATAAAAAAATTTTAAAAAGCATTAATAATTTAAATTAAAAGAAAAAATCAGATTTTTTTTTATGCATTAAATGAATAAATGGAAATTTTTTCTGAATAAAGGACATGTTTTAAAAAGTTTTTGAAAAAAATTTTTGCTTTTTTCGGGGAAAAAAAAATCCCCAAATGGGTAGCTAATGTAACTTTCCCAATTTTTAGTACTTATTAAATCTTATTTCTGAAACAATTTTTTTAAAAAGGTTTTTTACACTCCTTTTCCCTTTTAAAAATTTCCCCAGAACTCAAAAGGGAAAACAAAATTTTAAAAGAATTTTTAAAATGAACTTTTAAATATAAAAAAAAAAAAAATTTTAGTTTAGAAAGCGAACGCATAAAAAAAGACGTTGCATTGAGAAAAAAAAAAAAAAAGGTTCATTTTTATATTTGTGAATAAAAGGGTTACAATTTCTTGGGTTTTTACATAAATTTAAAAAGTTCAAAGATTAAAAAAAAAAAAGGATTTAAGTTTTTTTTAAATTTTTTCAAAACTTTAAAAAGTTGTGTCTTTATTGTAGAATTAAACAAAGCATATTGTGCTTCTTTACCAAATAATACTATGGGGATTCTTTTTCTTAAAAAAATAAAAAATTATTGCTTTTTTTTTTTTGTTTTGTTTTTGTTTTTTTTTTTCAAACTTTTATAATAAAAGGGGATCGAAGAAACGTTAAATGTTTCCATTTTTTTACAAATTTTGTTGGCTGAAGAAAATAAAAAGGAATTATTTTTGCATAGTAAAATGTAAAAAATTTTTTAAAAAATTTATTTTTTGAAAAATTGGAATGAATTGAAAGCATTTTAAAGGTGTGTAAATTTTCAATGATATTGTAAGCAATAAAAATTAATTAAAATTATGTTAAAATATATATATATATATATATTTTGTTTAAATTTTCTTCCTATGGGGACGGGAAATAAATAAAAAGCACAAAAAATAAATGAAATTTTAAAAAAAAAAAAAGATACTAAATTTTTAAAAAAAAAAATAAAAAATATAGCTGCTGCTTTTTAAAACATTGCTGACTTAAAAGCATACTTAAAACAACTTTGAAAAAAGGGGGGTTTAACAAGTTTGAGACTACCCTTTTCCCTTCCTCCTATTTTGCTTAAAATAAACATCATTCTTTCCGAATCAAAGGACCGGAGATTTTTGGATACGCGATTGTTCAAAAATCGAAGGGACCCCATGCGGTATAGAAACCGGCCCCCAAGCATATTGAAAATCATCACATGGGGGGAAACGTGTTAAAGAAAAAAAAATCGGTGAAAAATGTCGCAATTTTAAACCTTTTTATTGAAGAAAATAATCCCGTTTTTTTTTCGCTGCCCCAAATTGAACACCTTTTTTTTTCAATGAAAGGGTCACAAATTCCCTTTAAAACCCGCTGTTGGGGTGGCAGTACTCTAATTGTTGTTCGTACTTTTCCCATAGCTGTTCTAACGCGGGAAAAATGCGTCAGCATTTGATGGACCTTTTTACTTTCTTTTTGTTGTTGTCCTTGTTTCCCCTCGTTTCATCGTCGACAAGGTAGGATTCTTCCTGCCGAAAACCCAAAATTTTGTCATCATTTAGCTTTGAAATCCACAGTCTTCTGATCGCATTCACCCAGGTTTCTACATTTTCCCCATCGTATGTTTTAAAACACTGGGTTTGGGTTTAAAGATAGAGTCGTTATTCTCCCCCCCGCGGTCCCATTGATGTTTTTTTCCCCTCCCAACCGACCACAGCTTATTCCTCATTTTCATTTGCAGTAAAAAAAACAACAACACTGGCCCAGAAATTTGACGCTCTAGAAAAGAGAGCCTGACGTTGGAAAGGCTTTCCCCGTACTAAAGTGAAACCCTATTGAAATAATGGATATAATTTCAGTCCATTAAAAAAGAAAAAGGAAAACTTACCTAAATCTACATTTAAAAAAATGCATAGCATGATTTGAATCTTTTAAGTTATTGCTAAAATTTTTGGAACCAAAACACCAAATAAAAATTTTAAAGCCCCGTACTATTGGCTAAATTTGTCGCACTTAGCAAAAAAGTATAAAACTATTTTTAAAAATTTTATAGTACACGTGAAAAAAAAGATAAAATTTGTATTTACTTGAGAAAAGAGTAAAATATATTTGACTACAAAAAAATTTATTTATTTTAAAAAATAAAAACTAAAGAAATAATAGTTTTTAAGTTTAATTTGAAATTGTAGGTAATAGGGTACTTTCAACTAGAAAAAAAAAATAAATCCCTTCATGAAACAATATATGATAATAAATTATTAATCTTCAAAAAGAATTTATAAAAACTATTTAAATTTCTCCTTTTTAAATAACCATTAATAAAAAAAATTTGGGAAAATTTTTTGTTTTTAAAAAGTATTTAAAAAGATTTTCATTTTAATAAAATTTTTTAAAAAAAAAAGATTACGCCCCCTGTCTTTAAATTAATAAATGTTTTCTGAATATTCATTTAGGTGTTTTTTTTCCCAGTATGAGGGAAACTTTTTATAATACTGAATTTAATTTCATATTTTTTTATCATAAATATTAGAAGTTGCAATTTTAACCTTTAATTCATTTCTATATTAAAAAAAAATTTTTTCATTGTTGTTATTTATTGTTTGTGTTTTTAATTAAATTATATATATATATATATATATATATATATATATTTATATATATGGGATAAAAATACTTTTAAAAATTTTCCCTTTTTGTTTCCCTTGAAAATTATCAACTATATTATGAAAAATGCTTATTTTCCCCAAAATTTTTTTTGAAGCTGTTTCCATAATAATGAAAATGTTAATTAGCTAAAACCGGTTGCTAACTAGGCCAACTTTCCAAACAATTGTTGATAATAATTACATTATATATATATATATATATATATATATATATATAATAAATTAGTTTAAAAAAATTAAAATTTCCCCTATCTCCTTAAATTCCTTTTTTTTTCAAATTTAAAAAGATAAAAACCAATCACCCATTTATTTCTTCCAAACATAAACCTAGCCAATAAAAAATGTCAAATTTCCCCAAAATTGTTATATTCAAAAAAGTCCTTTTGTCAGCTTTTAACTTTCAAAAATTCATAAAATCCGCGATACTTACCGCATCTTGGGGTTTTAATTGTTAACCCACTTAAGATTTTCACGGTGGCGGGTTTTTTGCTCTCTTTTTCTTAGCTTTAGGGTGGGGAAACTAGAAATGATTGAATAAAGTTCCTTTTTTAAAAAAATAAGTCTTTCTGTTTCAAAACATGTCAAAATATTTATATATATATATATATATATATATATAAAATATTTTTTAAAAAACAAAATTATATATTTATATATATATATTAAAAATATATTTTTAAAATATATTATATATTTTTTTAAAATATTTTATATATATTAAAAAATATATATATATTTTATATAATATATATATATATTTTTATATATATATATATATATATATATATATATATATATATATATATATAATTCTCCTTTTAGTATAAACATAATGAGGGGCTGCCCAAAAATATTAAATTAATAATTTTAAATAAATTATTTTAATGTTTTTTTAAAAAAAAATTTTTTTTCATATTATCTATATCAATAGAGTTGAACAGATGTTTCCAAAAATTTTAAAAATTTTAGACTGAAGAAATATTTTTTTCCTTTAAGTTTTCTCAATAAGGTTCTTTTATTTTTAAATCACTGTGGAAAATTATTTGATGTGGGGAAATTTTTCCTGATTTGGTGATAAAGTTTTAAAGGCCCTTTAGAAACTGTTCCCAAACTTTGACTGGGCTTTGTATGAAATTTTTTTTAGTAAAAAAAACAGGGTAAATTTAGAGTTATTAAATTTTTTTTTTTGTACTTTATTATTAAGAGCCAAAATTAAAATTATTTGTTTTTTTTTATCAGAAATTGTTTTTGATGACCCCGATATCTGCTGAATTTTTTTCCCAAAGGCTTCCTTTTTTTTAATAATACTTAGCATCCGGGTACGAATCGCAAATTATAAACTATTTTTTCCATTTTTTAACAATGCTGTAGGGGTTAAGGAAAAAAATCGAATTAAATAAAAAAACCAAAAAAAAGTCGAGGTATGCACTTTTAAAAAAAATTACGTATTAATTTAAAACCCCATGTTTTTGAAAAATTTGTTTATTTTTTTATGAACGAAATCTATGGGGATTTCCAATTTATATCTATTTTTTGGTTTTTACGTTGTTTTTTTGTTTCTTTGGGCCCCCTGATCTGGACTGTGTTAAATCTACCAAAAAAAATTCATCATGTCAAAAAGGGGTAGATGTGTCTATCGTTATCCTTAGCCCCTTTAACACCATACAAGTGATTGTATGATTGTTTTCAATAAATTTCCCCTTTAATTTCCCGGGGGAGCACCCCAGGGAGCGACAAGGGCCTCCCCCCCTCTTCCCACCAACCTCACGAGAACACCCCCCCGCTCGACGGTGATTTAGAGCACCCCCCTGCAGTAAAGACACTATACAGACCACATGCCTTCTCCGGGGTTTTAAAACCCCGGCCATTTTGGCAGAAAAAGGGCAGCGCCCTAACAAAAAGCCGGATTTCAACATTGATCATACGTGAAAGTAATTAAAAAAATTTAAAAGAATATTTCAGTTTTTTATTTTTTTACTTCGGGAAAAATTGATGAAAACAATTTTTTTAAAAATTTTTTTCTTCTAATTTACCTTTGGGTTAAAGAAGAATAAAGAATAATTTTAATTATTTTTAATATTTTGTATAAATTTGGGTTTTTTTCTTTTTTTTTTCATATTCCAAAAAATAATTTTTTATCTCTTATTTTCCCACTGTTTCATTTCTGCAACATATGATTTATTTTTTTAAATTTTAAAAGACTCAATATTTTTTTTAAATTTCCTACAAATCCCTTTTTCTGGGAAAAAAATTCTGCAACGAAATACATGCAAATTGTGTCACTAGATGGAAGAAAAAAATTTTTCCCGAAATCGCAACAATTACAAAAAAACTCTTTTTGCCCCCAAGAACTGTGCTTTTGTGATAAAAAAAAATTTTTGCTTCCTCTTGTTTTATTGACGAAATAAATTACCGGAAGAAATTTAAAAAATTTTTTGATGAATAATAAAACCTCATATAAAAAAAGTTTTTTTAATTTACAGCACTATTGCGCAATTTTACCCTGCAACAAGTAAACAAAAAATGACTGAAATTCAATTTAAAAAAAAGCTTTATTTTTTTTTTATATATATTTTTTTTCCCTTTTTTTATTACTTGAAAAAGCTGTTTATAATTTTTTTTTTAGAAATTTAAAAAGTGGGAAGTTGGGGGGTTAAAAAAGTTTGCATATGAAAAAATTTTTCCCGAATCCCCCCATTGGTACACCCCACTAAATAAATGGATAAAAAGGGGGTTTTTGAGGAATAAACAGAAGTTTCGGGCAACACGGGAGCTTCGTTGTATTGGGGCCCAAAAACCCCCGAAAGGCCTTTATTTATATTTATGATCGTCCGAGTTAAAGAATCATTGATCTGGACCCCAAGAGGATCGGAAACTCCCAAATCTTAAGCAGAGATTTCCGTAAGCCGGGACAACAGCGTTCCCGAGAAAAGTGGATTTTTTGTACTAAGAAAAATATTTAAAAGTGTGTTGTTGGGGGTTTTTTTTGAATGTTTTAGGGGGTTATTTTTTGTGTCACGCGTTAGAGTTTATTCATTTCTGTGAAATGCTATGTTTTTTTTCTATCTAATTCAGATTAAAAACAAATATGTGTGTTAAACTTGGTTTTTTAAGTAGAAAAATTTTGAAAAATTTAAACTCAGGGTTTTAACGCATGTATGTAAAATTTCTTTTTTTTTTATACATAAAATAAAGGTTTTTTTAAAAAATTATTTTGCTACTACTCTTACATTTTAAAGGGACATGGAATTTTATTTACCCAAAAAAAAATTTTTAATTTTTAAAGGGTTTTCTTTTTTTTTGTTGCCCCCTTTTTTGTATACTATGTAAAAAAAGGGTTTTAAAGCTCCAAAAATTTCATGAAAAAACCCAGGGCATTTAAATTTTGAGGGGAAAAAACTTAAAAAATTTGTGAAGTTATTTTAAAAAAGCTACCTTCCCCACAAAAAAATTGACTTTTCATTTATGAAATTTTATTTACATGTACGTCAAACTTTTAAAACAAAAAGTTCCTTGGGGTTTTTGGGTAACATGATTGGTATTCGTACAAAATTCTTTTTTTGAATGTTTATTGAAAAAAATTTCTTAAAAAAAGTAATTTTGAATTCAAATATTTTTAAAAAAAAAGTATTGCTTTTGATTCAAAATGCATACCAACTTTTGTTACATGGGATTATTAGCAATAGGTAAAAAAAACGAAACATTAGGCACAATAGAAAAAAGCCTTTTTGAATTTTACCCAGGTGTAGGCAAAAGAAAGGGGGACGATTATTTTTTAAAAAAAAAACAAAAATTTTGGGAAAAATGTTAATATTTCTTTATTCGAAAAAAATCTCTAGTTTCACATTTCCGCCATTTTTCCGGGGAATTTGTGAATACCACGCCAAAAAATAATCGGTCTTTTTAGGGCCCGCCAGTCATCAAGCCAAGATTTCGTTTTTGTAAAAAGGGGAAGCGCTGGTCAGCCAATGCGTGTCCCCAAGTGCAAAAAAGGTCTTCGGGAAAGGGGAAGGGAAATCTGGCGAATAAAAACCCATGCGCTAAGGGCTCCCCCGCCGAGGCCTTAACGATGTCCTTGGGGTTTGGGTTTTGCACGGTGGCTAAAGGGGCGGGCATCAAAGGGAAAAACACTTTTTTGCCGCCGTTTTTGTATTGCTATCGTTTTTTGAGTATAGCATCGTTCAAATTAAGTAATTGTTTCTTGGCGATCAGGATTAACGGTTTCGCAGGGCTTGCGAAGCTTTTATAATAGATTGGTCCCTCCTGATCCCAAAAAATCCCAGGGATTGTCTTGCGGCCGAAGCGGTCGAAATTTTGGGCGATGTCCGCGGTCAAGGATGATCGATTAACCGGGATTTTAAACCATTTTTCATGCCAAAAAACAATTTCCCATGGAGATATGACTTGCGTTTTGTAGGGGGGAAAACACATTTCGCACACGATTTTTGGTTTTTGTTGACGGTCTGTTAGTTTGGTACCCATCTACCCATTTTTTATTATCTTGCCCATTGCTTTGGGGACGACGGGAAAAAAATTAAACCCGGTCAACATTCGATTGTTCTGCTAGATGTTCTTGCGTTTTTGGCCCATCATCTTATCGAGTAATGCTTGCAATTCAGCATCTTCAAAGCTGGTCTGCCCCGCCCTCGTTTCTCACATTGAAATACCATTTTTAAAAAAATTTTTTAAACCACCCGTAGCACTGGCAAGTCGAGCATTACCGAAAAAGCTTCACAAGCATTTGATGCGATTTGGCAGCATTTTTTATCAGATGGTAACAAAAAAAAAATGCTGTCCGGGAAAACGTGGGCGGGGGATAACATTCCCACATTTTCAACACCAAAAAAAACCATGCACGGGTGAAACCCCGTACAAAAGAAACTAAACATTTATCAAAGGTCAAACCTTTAAAAAAAACATTCACGGTTTTTGTTTTTGTTTGGGGTGTAGCGACGAAACCGTTAAATCGTCTCATTTGAAATGCATAAACCCGGTAAAAAGAAGACAAACTAGTTATTTTTTTCTTTTTGAGATACGTAAGTTGAAAGTTTTGATTTTCTATAGGGATGTGAATAAAATCGAAACTAAGCGCTTAAAATTTGCGGAAGTTTAAAAGCTTTTAAATTTTTTTGAAGGTTATAGAAAATTATATAAAGGGAAAAAATATTTAGGGTTTAAAAATTTATATTTGATTTTTTTGACCGATTTTTTTATTTGAATCGTACTTTTCCCCCTTTTTCCCAAAAACTGATAACGGGATTTTTATACAAAAAATTTTTGCCACCCCATTAGCAAATAAAAATTCCCACAAGGTTTTTTAGACTTCTTTAAACCTTTTTTTTAGTTTTATTTATTTATTTTAAATTATATACAACCGACGTAAAATTTTTTCTTTGAATAAAACAAAATATAAAATTTTAAATTAAATAACACAATAAAACAACTTGCAATACCCATTACAGGATAAATTTTTTATATAAACCCCCCTTTTAAACAAAAATCCGGGGAAGTCATTTTAAGTTCACTTTTTGTGTGTTGTGACAATTACCTCTTATTAACAACAAGTCATTAAATGAGTGAATATCAACGTATCACTTTTGCTATACCCCCAGAGCTTTTGGGGATGGACCCGGAATTTTTTAAACCCTGACCAAGTGATGAGGGGCGACCTTTACTGGTACCCCCCTTCTTTTTTTTCTACACCACACCAACGGGGAGAACCCCCTTTAGCCTTTGAGTATTTAAAAGGTTATCCGACTACGTTCGGGAAACCCTGATTTTCAAAAGCGTGTAAATGGATAATATTTATGAATTTTTGTCATTTGATTAAAAAACATGTATAAAATTGTTTTTAAAGGGCATTATAAAAAAAAAATACAATATTTTGGCAAAAAAAACCTTTAAAAATCCTTTTCCCAAAAGTTCTCCTTTTTTAAAAACTTCATTTGTATTTATTTTTTCCAAGATTTAGCGCAGACCCTGTCAGGGGGGCTCAACTAGAATTTTTGAAGTGCATAACTCGGAAGTCGATTTATCCATGTTTTACGAAAACAGAAGTGTGAAATTTTAAGAAAATACGCCCATAATTATTTTAAATGGTTGTAACTCTGAAAATAATTTGAATTTTTCACAAATCATATTCGAGCCTCTCTACAGAGATCTGAGCTATATACAGGAAAATTATTAATACAATGGAAGCATATTTTACAAAAGGAGAACATTTGGAAAAAAGGTTCATTTTTTGCCAAAATATTGTATTTAAATATTTTTTTTTGTCATAATGTGTCCTTAAAAGAATTTTATACATGCATTCTAATCTAAGTGACACTAAATATCATGAAAATTATACAATTATGCGTTTTTTTAAAATCATGGTTCCGAACGTAGTCGGATACCTTAACGTGCATCGCTCCTCTCTGTATGAAGAGTCTTTAGAGGTACTAGGCTGAAACACATGGCACGGCACTCACGAGACCGTTATATCGATAACTAGGTTACCGCGAACAGAAGTATCTATGGAAAGGTTCTTGATTATTTTTATTTATATTGTTAACTCTTGTCATAATAGACACCACCACTTACTCCATATTCCACATATTTAATCGAAAATTTGATTTTATGACTGTTAAGGACGAAAATGTCGTATCACATAAATGAGTTGCAGGTAAAGGATACTACTATACTGCATTTAAAAAATTATTGGAATTTTTTTTTTTGTTTCTTTTTGCAAATCATAGCCAAATCTCTCTTCTAAGGTTTTCGTGTTAAAAATAATTTGGTTCCCCGAATATGTTGATTACTCAACAATTTGTAAAAATGTGAAATAACAGAAATGTGTGCAAACAAAATAAAAAAGTGCTTTTATTGTGGTTTAAGTGAATATGTTCTTCACTGCATGTATCTTATTATCTTGATTATGTTTCTGATAAAATGTGGTAAAGTATTTGTTAATAACAAAGAAGCCATATTACGCAAAAAGAAGTATCGAAAATCCTAAAATTTTTGGTGACACCGCTGCAAGTCACGTGATCCCTAGTTAAGAAGCGATACGCAGAACCGTAGAAAAAAAAACTTATTTATGATTAATCGTGCATTCTTCTTTTATAATTATACAATGACATTATAAAAGATGCAATTAATGCCTGTTAAATGTAATTGGACATAAGTGGTAAAATGCGGTAATTTTAGAATTGTGTCCATTAATGTAGACCTGTATACAAACACATATATGTGTTGTTGTGGCACCATACAGGTAAAAGTACAAATTATCTGAAGGGACGATAGATGGCTCCACCATCTATCTCCACCTCCACAATTTACACATGGAACTGAATGGGAGGGAAATATTCTCTAGTCCCCAGCACTCGTGATTCAACCCAAAAGACTTTGGGACCCACTGATTTAACAAGCCTGTACTCCATGTGTACTCGGAGGATATTTGGTGACATCGGGCATTGAACCCAGGCCTTCCAGTCTGGAGTCCGATGCTCTAACCACTAGGCCTCCCACGTACCTACACACACACACAC
>BMAV01012224.1:233021-250351 GCA_019973955.1 Trichonephila inaurata madagascariensis | reverse complement strand
CAAGGGCGCCATAATTCTCATCCAACTTCTGAAACTCCCATTCATCTCACCACCTGGGCCTCATAGCCCTATTCTCTAGGCACCGACTTTCATGCAGGCTTCGCTTATACGTCAACCTATTGTCACCGGCATTCTTTAGTTATTGTAAATTCCAGACTCGATGTCTGCGTTTGTCCGAGGCCAGACAATACATAATGACGCCATAGCCACGTGCTCTTGTCACCCAACGTCTGTTTGGGGCCATAAGACTTCAGATGAATAGATGGGTGAGGTTCACCCCAATCGAAGACGTCACAAAACCCTGTAATACCGTCTAGAGTTATATTCTTTATATATTCTACATTAAATTCTCATAAAACAGTTTATTTAATTAATACATATCCCTCTAAATTTGTAGGACTTTATTGTTCCAAAATTATATTTGATATTATTTTCAATGTATAGAAAAAACTCATATGAAAGAAAAAGTTAAATAATTGTGGGGAATTTTGGATATATATTTTTATGTTATATGGAGTAGTATTATTATCTTGGAAAATTTACTTCAATTTCATTAAGTATCAAAGAATATTTATCCTCTTCAAGAAAGTTCTAAGCACTTGTTGTTGCACTTTCTAAAAGTTCACTGAAAGTGATACATAGCAATATTTTTTTTTAAAAAAAATTATGATCATTATTGGAAAAATCAAGTACAAAATAAGTCAAAAAATTAAAAGGGATTAATGAATTGATTCATTGGTAGCAAAAACAATATAAGATTTAAAAATTATAAAAGTCCACAAAATGTGTAATCATTTCCTAGTTTCTGAAATAATTATTACAAGTATACATTATAAGCATATTTTCCCTATTATTTTTCGTGAATAGAATGTATTTTTTCCTAATTTTCATTTAAGAAAACCAATGTTTCATTATTGAAACAAACATTTTGCATACATTCCTTCTATAAATACATTTGTACAGAAATAATAAAACTCTTAGACATTCCAAGCTTTCTCTTTCGGTTATCAGTCGAAGCCGAAATGTGCAGTAAATATTCCCCAGTTAATCCAGGGGAGTAGAAATCTTCGAGTTACAAATCTTCCAAGCAATGCACAATGACGTTGTGTGGGAAGAAAGAGGAAAGAAGAGGAGTTAGAGATGATATAAATCTTTAAAACACGTTCATTTTAGGGTAAAAATAAATATTCTATGACTTCCAACCCTTTGTTGTATCGATTGTTCCTAACAATATAACATGCCTTCGCATTTATTCAATCTTTGGGAAAACAGAGAAGTGTGTCCGCTCGAATGGGTTTTATAAAGTTTGGCGAAATTTACAACAGCGTGTTTAAATGTATTATTTGCGAAAAGGAAAAATATGGAGAGACTTGTGTTTCTTTGATAGAATTCAGCTTCCGAATACTCAAATTTTGGTTGTATATTACTGCATTTTACTTGGATTTAAATATTATTGTAAGAGAATGGAACAAATTCTATATCCAAGTTTTATAGATAAACGTTTTAAGTAATTTAGAGCTTTCATACAATTTATGTTGATTCCGGTAAGCGAAAAGAGAGGGTTTATTCATTCAAGATACCTTTCTGTATTTATTTTAGTACAAGGGAATTATTTTTAAGTGTCTGCAAAAGTTAACGTTCAGACATATTCCATTCTAATCGAGTTCATGCGAGTTTAAATTAAATTAAATTTTGAAACACGTGTAAATTATTTCCTGTGAAATTTAAAATTTCAAATGATATCGAATTGCATTCGCAAATATTGGGTAAATTCTAAATTTGTTTTTCTTTAATTTTCTGATTTGAAAGTTTCACAAAGTATAGTTCGTAACAACATATTGATCTATGTACCACCCATCTCTGAGGTTGTGGTAGCCCAGTGGTTAAGGTATCGGATCAAGGCAGGCATGTCGTGAGTTCGAGCCCAGTACCACTAAAGACACGCCGTGTAGGGCAGCGATGCACGTTAAATCTGTCGAGAACTGAAACGTCCTCCCGTTGGTGCGGTGTGGCAGTTAGGAAAGGGGGTGCCAGCTCAACTGTCGTCCACATCACTTGACCATGATTCAAAATTACGTAGCTACCCGAAGCTCTCATGTTGCTGGACAGTGCGACGTTAATATTCACTCACTCACTCCATCCATGTCTGTTCTAACTCATGAGTTTGCTTTAAACTGTAACTTTTCTTTCCGCATATCTCAAAGCTTATGCAAGTCATTAAATATAAGAGACACATATATATATGGATTTGCAATCTATCTAGAGGTAACTAGAATCTAACAAAATTCAGAACTCTCTCGGGTGTGAAACCCAAGATAAAAAAAAGGCTCCTAAAAGCCTAACGTACGTGGAAACATTTTGTAAGAATTTACAAAAAATAAACTAATTTAACCCTCTAAGAGCGGTCTGCACGTAAAGTCTTGCCATTCTGGAGATGCTTCAAAAATGCACCGCACGTATTTTTTTACCGTCAGGTGGGGTTCTCAAAAGCGGTTGAGCCGTATTTTTAAGAATGCGGCTATGTCGCTTTTGTGAATCTTGCTTGACGGCAGAAAAAGCATCTCTGGAATGACCGGATTTTACGTGCAGACCGCTTGGATGGTTAAAGTGATAGCAGGTGTATTGTGGTCGCATTTAAGATGTCAATATGTTGTTCTTAATGAAATCACTAAGCATACCATAGAATATTTAATGTTCTGGAAAAATCCCCCTCTATTCGTCGGTGCCTGAAGTTCTTTACTATATACCCTACAAGCGTTCTCTGATACAAGAAAAATTTTCCTCACTAAACTTTCTGGTAGAAATAATGACATGGATATATCAGCCTGTTTTACAAGTTAATTTGCTTATTTTCTCTCAACTCTATGTGTGCCCGAGAACTTTGCACTCTATATCAATAGTGTTATTTTTCAACAATTTTATGAATTTTTTTTGGTTCAGATAATCTATACCAGATTAGAAATATTTTATGATGGTATAGTATATAAATGAATGCTATACCAAAACCTAGTAATTGATATTTGTGTTAAAATCTATGTATTTTTTATATGAATAAGACTGTTTGCCCATATTTTAAACTCAAAATAAACTTTATTTGAATCTTAAAATGTGAAATTTTCTCACGATCTTGTTATGATTAAACCTTTAACACAATGCTTCTCAAAACTTTAAAATTTCTCTCTCAATTTTCAATCATATTTTTATGCTCCCCTCCCCTCTCCATACCCTGGTAATGAACTAAATTCGAAAATAATGTACTTTGACGCCAAAGCACGGTACAATTTTAATTATAAACCATATCGATTATCAAGGTAAGCCATACATTTTGAAAATAGTATTGTATATGTCATGCCTATGGTAGCCACTAATTATTATTAATATCTTGTTCTTAACTTAGTAGTAATAAACTAATTATTAAATGCATTGTTCGGCACTGATGCATTTAGAAGTATATTACATCAGTAAATGCGTATTTTATTTTTATTATGCCAGAATGTATTTTGTTTTGCTTCCTTTCAGTAAACTTGAAATTTTTAAAACTTTTATTTTCGAATTTTCTATATGCTCTCGCACCCCTCGTAGGGTTATCACACCTCTCGTAGGAGGGCATGCCCCACAGTTTGAGAAACGCTGCTCTAACACGATTCCACTGTGTATAAGAAAATTTAACAGCGTCAATAATATTTCTTTGGATCAAATTTATTGAAAATAACGGTTAAGGGAACAACTTGAGGATGTGTATTCACTGTCAAATCGATATATTTGAAGAGAGAGAGATTCCGTGGAATTGATTACTGTCAAAGAGACAGAGTTAAAAACTGTACATGAGCCTGGTGTTGGGCACCTAGTGAAATTACAGGAAAAGATGCTACAGATAAATATCATTCGAAACTTTTAAAGAATGCGAGACAAATGATATGCTGTTACTTACATGTCTTTCAAAGTAAGGTACCGGAATTTGTGTGATTGATTATGTTATAACAGGAAAAGAAACTTGAAAAGGTTGGAAGAAAAATTTTAATACGCATCCCAGTGATGTTTAGTTAGGCATCTGCATGAATTATTTAACATCAAACTGAAATACGAAAGTGAAACGATAGCAGCAGTGGTATGAAATAAAATTTATTATGACAATAATGATAAGTAGTTATAGAATTGATTTGTTTTCAATTGATCAGGAATTTACCTGAATAATTTGCTGCAGTTCTGTTATTATATTTAGTTCCTGATGCGGAATTTACCATGGTAAATGTACTTTAAGCCTTGTTCTTAGAAGGTTGTCCTTAAGTTTGTACAGAAAAATGAATAATTGTGTTAACTTAATCAAGCTTTGTTTCAAAGAAATCAAAATTACGAAGTCAACGAATTAAAACAAATAAATTAGGAACGGTCTATGTTAAAAAAGGTCGTAAAAAATAAAATGAACAACAAATCTCGTGATTCCCAATCGAATTTTAAAAGAAAGAGAATTTTAAACCTTATCGTAAAACTATCATAGACGAATCCACAGATCAAAAGATTTGAATTTCTTAAAATCCATAAGGGTTATTTCAAAATGTGGAACTGGAAAAACTCTGAAGGTTTGGATTTTAAATCCATGCTTGATGAGGGAAAGATGGGTCATTTTGTTAACGACAGATTGTCCCTTTTGAATTTAAAGAAGTCGTAAAACATAATTGTCAGTTGCTACTCGTAACGAAAAACTCCTCAATTAAGTGATCTGGAACTGACATTCTAAGTAAACTGAGACAGTTATTTAAATCAGGTCATTTAGTAAGATGTGTATAATGCAGCAGATTTAAGCCGAAATTTATTGTCCGGATTTCTCTTAGATAAATGTAGTTGTAAAACGGTTTTCGGTAATGGAAAAGCAATCACCTACTTGTAAAAAATAGGTGGATCATGTTGAACTAAAAAAAAAATCAATTTTATGAAGTAAAATCTATTTGAAAATTATATTTTAAGTAGAAAAAATAACTAAAATCAATTATTTAATATCACTTTCAGAAATAATAATTATAATATAGAAAATTTGCATACAATATATTTGTACTGTATGAATTTAAATATATCTTTACTATTTATGAAAAATTATAGAGTTCTTAATTTTATTTAAGTCTATAAACTACCCATTGTTTAAAAAAAATCAGACTGTAACAGCGAAAGTAATTTATGTTTTACACTTTCAGATTATATTAAAAAGTTGATTCTGAGAGTAAAAAGTCAGTTTGACCAGTCTTTGTTTTACAAATTAAAAGAATAATAATAGAAAACTCAAGTTTCTTAAACATTTACAAAATGTACAATTTTCAATTGTTTTTAATCTTTTTAAGTGTGTATTTTGTTTCTCAGATTACTTGAAACAATGGTTATATTATGGATTTGAAACTATGTTAACATGTTGATTTTAATAATTATTTTTATAGCTAAACTTTGATAGATATATTCTGAGTAAAATCGCATGCAATAATTTAAAATTTTTATTTTTATTTAATATTTTTAGTGCTAATGGAATTTATTTAAGTTAAAGAGACATCAATATATTTCTAATTAGGAGATACCAATCATTTAATATAGCCACTGTGCTGGAATTTATTGCTAGGAAAAAGAACAGAAATTCAAAAACATCTCTTAATAGGATAAAAAAGAGTTAAATTTGATTTTTTAAAAAATGTTTAATGTGGGGTTTCGGTGCAAAAACCAAGGAACGTTATGGTATCCGACTACATTCGGAACCGTGATTTTGCAAGAGCATATAAATGGATAATATTTATGACACTTAGTGTCACTTAGATTAGAAAATGTACATAAAATTGTTTTCAGAATAGTATTACAATAAATAATTATTTACAATATTTTGACAAAAAATGAACAAAGAATGACCCATTTTCGAAATATTCTCCTTTTGTGAAAAATGCTTCTATTATACTAATATTTTGCCTGTATATAGCTCAGACCTCTGCACAGTGGCTCAACTAAAATTTTTGAAATATATAATTTAGAAATGGGTTTATCCATGTTTTACGACAACAGAGTTGAGAAATTTTAAGAAAAAAGCACCGATAATTATTTCAATGGGCTGTAACTCTGGAAATAATGTGAATTTTTCAAAAATCATAGTTGAGCCTCTGTAAAGAGGTCTGAGCTATATACGGGCCAAATATTATTATAATAGAAGCATTTTTCAGAAAAGGTGAACATTTTAAAAAAGGTTATTCTAAATTAAATTTTTTGCCGAAATATTGTATTTAAATATTTTTTTTTGTCAAAATGTCCTTAAAACAGTTTTATACATTTATTCTAAACTAAGTGACACTAAATATCATGAAAATTATCCATTTATGCGCTTGTTTAAAATCACGGTTCCGAACGTAGTCGGATACCTTATCTCACGTATCGAAAGACAAGAAAACGTTGATTTTTCGACTCTTGTACCATATAAGAATGGTATAGAAATTTTATTAATTATTTAAATTTCAAAATCTACTTCATTTTAAATTCTCTTGGAAACGCATCACGTAATCAGGAAAAAAAATATATTATTTCGTAGGTTTGAAAGCATTTTAGAATGTAAAATATATTTTGTTTGAATTAAGAAAGATTTTGAAATTTTGCAATGCAGGGAACATTATATAAATTTTGGCATAAATTATAACAAAATAAGCGAAACTTTAGAAGAAAACAAACTTTTTTAAGAAGAAAACAAATAAAAAAACTTGTTTTTGTCGTTTGATATTTTTTATATGTTTGATAGTCCAATATTTTTTAATGAAATGTTTACTTCAATTTATATAAAGGTAGGTAATTTTATTTTTAGTGTCTATCTAATTTTGTTCATGATTTATCATTTTGAATTATAATTATCCAAATTATATAAATACTTATGTCGATTTCTAGAATTTTCGCAACAACTTAACTTTATTACAAATTTACAAACGACCACAAATCGCAAGATACTACGGTTGAAAACTTGTGGTCATACTAATATACAATCAAGAAGCTCACACTGGCCAATTTATGTACTTTTTCATATTTGTGAGAAATTGAGTAATTTGCTTTTGTTAATAAAGCCATGATTATATTTCTATCCTTTAAACTTGAAAGATGTTGTACTTGATTGCAATATATAGACTTGCAATATCTTAGAGCACATGTTTTGGTAGTATAGCATTATAGTAGAGCTGTTGTATTAAGGTTATTTTGGCGTATCTCGTTCCTATCGCACGTACTTAAATAATCTATATCTTATTAAAAGAATTAGTCTTTATACAGTTAATATCTCATTGATATTATTTCCAACTCATCGAAATAATGTGCCAATGCATACAACAGAATTAAAGCTTATTATCCGATACATACTGGCTCACCGGAGAAAATGATTCAAAGGAAAAAAATAGATGACATTTATGACTACTTTCATTTATTTGCTATCTACTTAATGGTTTGTTTTTATAGCGCACTATAACACTAAATTTACTTTGACAGCATGCGTATATTTTTTTAAAAATAAATATTCAGAGTGGGCGTATATAGGAATGCATTATGGGATTAAAAATATACCTTGCGTTTACTTAACTTTTTCATTTCATTCAAAATGTTTTTATATAACTTATATGTGTGCGCTAATTCCATAAAATGCTTCTGCAATTCGAAAAGAAATTAAAATAAAATGAAATTTAAGAATTCGATTACGTTTTATAGATTTATACAGCTTATGACCATACATTCTTAATTTCAACATTGTAGCATTTGAATTGAAAAAATAAAAAAAATGAGAATTAGTGTAGAACATTAAAAATAAGAAGCTTCTTATGCCTTTAAAAGTTTTCGGAAACCAATTTTTTTATTTATTTTTATTATTTTTTTGCTTACTTTGAAACATACTTATTTCTATAAGAACATACACCGAGGAACTAGCTACAATTGTGTGCAAATTTTATTTATTCACTTGTTTTGAAAAAAAAAGCAAATAAATAAACAAATAAATAAAATACTAGACGCAAGCTATATATACAACAAATTATTCTATTGAGTATGAATATAACATTAGTTAGTGAAGTATAGTAAGAAATAGTTATGCTTGTGTTTGTTTTTTTTACCTTACAGTAGAGAAAATAATACTTGTACAGAGATTTTAGTTAAAATGTTTGGTGTGAAATGGCCATTAAGTAAAAAAAGTACTTTGTAGAATAGAGAAAAAAATTATCCTATGAATAGCTTGTCTTTAATCTAACAAAAACATTTTTTCGGAAAATTATTTAATAAAACATTATTTTGAATCGATAAAAAATACTATAAAAAACAGCACAACATTTTCTCGTGCGTAATAAAAATGGAACACTAAGCTTCTTTTGGTATGGAATTATTTCTGCTATGCACATTTTTAAACATGACATTTTTAATGAAGCTTTTACCAGATATTGCTACTATATTTTGTTTAGTGTAATATATTGAGTAATTTTAAGTATTAGGTGATTAAATATTGAATTAATTATAGCGGTTCTACGGAATCATAAAGTAATGTCAGCAGTCTTAAAAAATTTTATTAAAAAAATTCTTAAAATGTTGGGGTTTTTTTGTTACCAAGTCCCTTCAAATCATTATTAAATATTTTGGACACATAGTACATAATATTTTTAAAACGCAGCTATATTTCCTTGTAAAAGATTTTAGTTTGATGAGAATAAATATTTAAGTGGTATAGGTATGGTTATAGATATAAATTATATCTATCTTAGGTGATTATTTATTTTTTGTTTAAGATACTTAATTTATGAATCATTAAAAATACGATAAATATTTTATTTGCAATCCCGTTTCTTATATAGTTACTGCAGGAAAATACTTAGTTATGTTGTCTCAAAGTATCCAAAAAATTTCTAATGGATGGGGTCATATTAAATAATAGATTTGTATATTAATAGGAAATTTTTTGTTTATAGTGTTCTCTTTGTAAAGGAAATATTTCGGAAGATCTGCATGTAATTCCAATTTTTATTTTGCACTAATAAGCTATTTTTGTGCATGTTCTCAAATATTTTATTACATTCTGCAATATATATAATATACATTTGCCTCAAAGAATACGATATTTGGATTTTACTGAAAATATTGTTACAGATGCAGTCAAAGATTTGTAAACATTTTATTTACCAAGACATCCTTTTATTGGACATCATTTTACTTGAATGTAAGTCCCTTTATAAGGCTATGCATGATCCAGATGTCTATGACGAACCGTTTTATGGTGTGATATCATTTCATTTGACAACAACCTATAGCTTCTAATCATATTGCAGTCGTTAATCTATCTAAACGTCCTTAATTTTGCTGAATTTTTCAATTATTCACTTTGTTCAGCCACTGACTTATCAATGAATACAACTCTCACTGATTCTATAATGTTATGAGCAACTGTCTACAATATTTCAGATGCAAGTGTTGCCTCGTTTTGGAAATTCCTCAAATGTTATTCGCTGATCACTTTTGCAGTCTACATTTGATAATGTGCATCATGTTGAAAGTATCTTTTCCACATTTCATTGGATTCAATTTTTTGTGCGATGTATAACTCTTCCAATCAATGGAACACAGTTCACCTTGAGTGCTTCCTCCTCACACTTCAACACTTCTGGAAAGAAGAGGGATATCACCGCCAGAAATACTTCACCTTCATCTCCTTTTGCACTGTCAATCACCGTGCTATGATACTGCCTTTCATTATTTCTATTTATGTCTGTGATGGGGCAACTGAAAGAATTTCTGAGTATGTTTCTTAGTTGGTTGTGCCTTCAGTGTAACTAACAACCATTGCTACCCATTTAACTTTATTACTCTGTCATGTAAAACCTTAGTGAGGTCTCATAAAACATCTGCCAATCGTTTTAGTACAATTCAAGTACACACTTCTGAACTATCACAGGATTATCAAGTAATGATAAAAATAAATTCAATTTCTCTGGATATACCTTTAAAGGGTGTAAATGTAAATTTGAATGAAATACCATACACGTTCGGCGATTATTTCTAACACTAAAAGTGTCAAATATAATAATATTTACACTCAAAAAATGCTTTGCATCACATGAAAGAAACTTAAGATTGTAATCATGAGCAATATTTCCCTATCTACAAATTCCAAGGTTTTGTGTGTATGACCGAAACTGACACTTACAATGATTATAATGCAAACCGTTTTTAGCAACCATTTTTAACAAAATTGATTATTCTATAATTCATTCAAATAATTCCACATTATGTTTAATGGCAATATGTTTCTTTAAATTATATTCACGCTTGAAATTTGAGCCAAATATTAACTAAATTACTGAAATTTCTTTAAGAAATAATCATTAATATTGGCTCCTTCTGTGTTCCGAGATTGTCAGAGAAAGAAAGATCCTAAGACTGGCTGTCAAGGGCAATAATGTAAATTGACCTCCAAATTATCACCAACTTATTCCCACCATAAGTGCTTTCAAAAAATTCCGTGAATTTATTGGAATCAGTTTTAATTCTCCGTGACTTGAGTTTTTTTTCTTCCATTTGTAAAATGTGTTTCATACTTACTTTTGTAAGCTCAGTGTGATACTTTGTGTAGCACGGAAATTTATATATAAATGTTTTCGATAAACACACACACACGCACACATATATATGTAGGAATGGATGTGCACGTTATCTCTCTCTCTCTCTCTCATATCCTTCCTATATCCCCTTAATGACGTAAGGCCAAGAGAGTGCCACCTAGCTGACAAGGCGGTTCAAAAATAAAGAGACGACAGATGAATAGGACAATTGCGTGGGAAGACAGAGAGAGAGACGATGCAGAGACGTGACGAGACAGAAGGGACGAAGGCGCAGCAACGAGACGCCTGGTGGAATCCAACCACCCGATAGCTTTTTACTAAATTTTAGCCCTCCCTTGTAGATAATTCCCCTAAATAAATGCATACTTAATTCAATCTGGTCGTTGTCACTCTCTCTATATATGCTTTAACTGAGCGAATAATTATAGAAGATTACGATTTTAATTTTTTACAAATCTTAATTCTTCCTTTCAAAAATGACTTAAAAACATATATCTTGGGAAGAGGTTAATTGTTCATAAATCCACGTTAATGTCTGTTTCATGCTCAAATAAAAGGTATATATATATAAATGTAGGAAGGAAGGATTCGATCTGTGAGTAAATTCTTTTTCCGAACGCAAGTACTTTATCGACCACGCCAAAACGATCGTCATCGCGTGATGTTAGGTACTAGTTTATATAGATATTACACCACCACACACACAAACACACACACACACACATATATATATAGTATAATAAAATAAAAGTGAGGAAGTTCTAGAAAATACAGTGCTAAAGAAGGAAGAAATTGGAATTCACAAGACACAACAAATGTGGAATATATATGTATGTATTGCTCAGTATTATTAACATAAAGGGGGAAGGTTGGATGGCCACAAGACATGTTCAACCTTACTTTTTAATAAATTATTTTTTATATAAGCTGTCTTAAGTCAGCAATTCTTATAATACTGCAGCATCAATTTTTTAAATTTTAATTACACATATATCCTGAAATGTATGTTTATATATATATATATATATATATTTATGAATATATAAAATTTATGAAACATGCTTTTAAATATTTCAATTGATTAAAATTGCTAGAAACCACTCGGTTCTAGAGCAAGAATTCCATTCGGAAGAAGAATAAATGAAACTATGTTTTTAAAGTCAAAGCAAATGCATTTTTGTCATAGCGAAAATTCGTTTTCGCTTATGTCAGCTTCTTAAACAAAATAAATCCTCATTAAAAAAAAGCACAAACACACAGAGACACACAAATTTGTATCATCCGAAATTAACAAAGCTATGCTTCTTCTAGTTTTTCGTTTAATTTAAAATAAAACGATACATTTTTCCCCTTTATTTCGACAAATGATACTACGGTGACTCTAATCGAAATGAAATTAAAATTTGCTTAAGGGGTATAAGCTGATGTGGTTAGGGGTGAATGATTAATGACGTAATTTTTATTTACGAATCTATAGAAATTTTACATGTACCTTCTCTCAAATATATATTTGTATTTTCTTTAATCTCAATTTAAAGTGCCAATTTTTTCCCTTCAAATATTATTTTCAGATTTCATTACTGGCGAATGTAATCTATGATTTCAATTTTAGGAAAGCAACATCAAATCTAACTTTTAGTTCATGCATTTGAAAAGATTCCGATTATTTAACAGTTTTAGAAATAAATATATTTTTAAAATATTAATTTTCCCTGATTTTTTCTCGTGTATATTGACGATGCATTGGTGATACAGTATTTTATAAAAACTGATAGAAGTTACATGTAAATAATTATTTCCTCTATTATACTAATTTTTTTTCCTTCTTCGCTGCCAGGAAATTTTATCTCTTGCATTTACACGGCATAATTATTTGAAATAAAATTGTCTTTATCGTTTGTAATTACCATATTATATTCTAATATTAAATAAAATTTTGAACGTTCTAAATATAAAAACTATAATTGCTTTTAGCATTTTTTTTCTTAAATGCAAAAAAAGAAAAGTAAAGGAAAATGTTTTAATTTTCTCGTTAGCATTAACTGTGTCTTCAAGGGGAAAAAATCCAGAAAATCCAAGACAAAGATTTTGTTTTTCTTGAAATTGAAAAATGTTCCAAGAAATGGGAAAATATGTCACTGAAGGAAAAAAATAAGTATTTTGGACAACACATATCTTACGATATAAAATGTTTTATTATTAAAAAATCAACACTTTTTATGTTACTTATTCCTGCAACATGAGAATTCAACTGCTTCTGAACGCATTAATGTCGGTGACATGTACACATTTTTTTGATGGTATAATCTTTTTTAATTTGCTCTCTAATTTCTTTTTTCATAGTTTTTGTAACCTTAATATAATACTGATATTCCTAAAATAATCTGAAAAACATTTCCATTTTTTCTGTTCCGAAATATCAATTCATGGTAATTGTGCTGAATAGTCTTAAAAAAGTTGTAAAACCAAGAGCTTCACTCTCGTTACAGTATTTATGTAAATGAAAAAGTAGTTTCTTCATGGCGAAAACTGATGTTTTTGATGTATAAGGGACTATAAAATTCATATTATAAATGGTGGAACATGTCACCTGAAAATTTAATAAACATTGATGCATATACATTATACATAGTTCGACTGATTTTTTTTATTAAAATGCTTGAGTATCTAAAATATTCCGCCCTTTATACAGATACTAGGCCCATTAACGTATTTGCTGAAGTCAAAAGCTTGCTATTTCAGATGTTGTTTTTAAAAAAAATCAGATAATTTTAATTTAGCGCTACCTTGTATATTTGTTTTTTTTTACTGAAACAAATAAATTTATTATAAAAATATCTTCACATCAAAACCGTAATAATAAAATATCTTATTATCGGATTGAGTTTCACTACCTATGGCTTTCAATCTAACTTTGCCTCAATCCATTTTCGTATTTCAAGAAATATTTAGTAAGTATTTCAAAGAGTCAGCAAAACTTACACTTATTTATTTTTTTTAAAAAAAGAAAAAAAACATCAATTACTTATAAATTTATATTTTGTTAGTTTTAATTATACTTTTAACCAGAGAGAGTTAAATTGATTCTTTGCATTTTACATTGTTAATTCTATTATATTGACTTCCTAGTTATAAAGAAAAATAAGATGAGAGCATTATGTTTAATACTTTGATAGTATACTTTTAGTTGTCAACGTACAAACCAACGCAATTATTCGAGGAATGATCCTATTTTCACTTAAAAGATGTCTAGTATTGCAGATTATAAAGGCAGTCTTGAATGTGGTAAATTAAGAAGTGAAATATGTTTCCGCACTTTGACGTATCCACCTATTGGATTTATTCATTATCTAAGAAATATACAAATTCCCTGATTTCGATACTTAAGCAGAACATGTAAAATGAAATCGATTAAAAAATATTTGAAATGCATGCTTTAAATATCATTATAATGAAGGATTTAGTATTTTAAATACAGTTGATTGATGTGATTCTAAGTTTCCTTTTATTCTGACGCTGATCAATTTATCGAATGCAGTCTTTGGACCTAAAACTCTTATCTTAAATGTTTTGTTGAATCCTCGCCTCTCTTCCATTATTACGCGGTGTTAGGTTCCAATAACATAAACGACATTTTACGACTCTGAGTCTTTCTTTAAAGAAACACATGCAACAGCTGAAAGGAAAGAATAAAGTCCTTTTCATTACGGATTGTGAAACACTCTCCCGAGAGCCTACTTGGCACGTGGAGTTTCCATTAATTATTTGCTATGCTTTTATCGGCAGTCGAAACTAAAATGCATTTGAAAATGGGCATTGAAACGTTCATTACTTTAATAACTTTCTTATATTGTGCTTTAAGAATTAAAGGGAAGTAAAATATCCAACTTAAACAAATGTCTCATCATTGTATCTGTATTCTCTAATGAATATATATAATACAATTTAGAAATGTTACAGAATATGAGAGCAATTTATGCTCTTTGATTTGTAAGAAGAAATATAATTTTCAAGTAAATGTTAATATATGTAATAAATTTACTTAAACTTTTTTGTAGCTATGTTTTGGAATGTAAATTTAATCTAATATTAATACCCTTTCATGAGTATCATATCATTAAAATTCCAGCAGATTTTAAGTAACAAAAACTTGTTTAATCTGTTATTTACATTCTACTGATTTGTTAAGGTTTTCAACTACGTTCGGAACCGTGCTATTAAAAAAGCGCATAAATGGATAATTTGCAAGATATTTAGTGTCACTTAGATTAGAATACATGTATAAAATTGTTTTGAGGACACTTTGACAAAAAATTATTTAAATACAATATTTCGGTAAAAATTTAACTTAGAATAACCTTTCCTCAAAATGTTCTCCTTTTGTGAAAAAGGCTTTTATTATGATAATATTTTGCTTGTAATGGAAGATATCTTGCTTGTGAGATGCAGTGCACCCAACAATGCCAGTTTTTATGGCTTTGCACTACTTCGCTAATTTTAATTTTAGTTTTCTTCTAAAATAGTGTAGCTTTCAGTTGTATACGAAAATAATTCGAAGCAAGTAACTTTTGTAATGGGTTTTACGAAAAATCCATGTGTCTTAAACGTTGTAAGATGATTTGTTAAGGCTGAAAAAATGCATTCTAAAATTAAAACAGTGGTGACATAGTGATAACTATCCATTATCTTTTGGATGTTTTTTTTTTAAATCTCTCAATTTCTGATTCATATCTATAAAATGATTCTCATCTATAAAATGATTAAATCACCTTCAAAAACGTAAGTATGATGTGATGCATCTGGGAGATGATGTGCACTTATGGATGGAACTTTTTGAAGCACTCTAAAAAAATTAAGGTTAAATTAAAGATCTACAAAACGTTATTTCTACAAATAATGTTTACAATTTCTAAGAGGCTCGTGCATCTCTCGCGGGCTCCTAGATGTGTGGGGGTAAAGCAAGAAACACTCGACATGATGCAATTAACCTATTTATTTCCACACAAAGAACAGACATAATTTCAACTAATAATAGTAACAGAGTGCCTCAATGTTAACCGTGAAAGTGGAACAACGACAGTAAAACATGAACGATTAGGAGACAATCAAACTTGATACTTATCTTAATTAAGGATCTAACCCAGTGCTTCTCAAACTTTCAATATACGTGACCCACAATTCAATCATCATTTCCATCGCGCCCCCCTTCATACAATAACAATTTATTGAATTCAATATTACTATACTTTGACACTAAAGCTACAATACGAGTTTAACCTCCTATGTGCACCGACATATATAAACGTCTCGCTTAGTCAAAATATTAAATTTCTGGACGTATATATACGTCATCCGAAGTATGAACTTTTTTGTGCACTGTTATTCATAAAATTATTCCAAAGGCTTTGAAATACAATAAAAGAACATTGACAGTGTTTGCGAAAGATTGACTTATTTCAGAGGATTTGCTTATTTATTCCTTTTCTCCCCTCCCCTCCCCCAAAGATACATCTCACAGGGGTGTCTACATGGTATACGGAGGCATTCGAGAGTGAATCGCGTAACTTTTAATCGGCACAGTAAGGAATTAACTATAAACCGTACAAAAAATTATCCAGATAAGTGTTAATACAAACCCATGGGGGCACCGATAATTATCAAATTTGTTCTTAACTTAGTATTGATAATAATAATAAAATACATTGTACAGTACCGATACATTTATAAGTGTATTATATCAGTATAACAGTGTATTTATTTCTTTTTATATCAAAAAGTACTTTGTTATTTTACTTTCAGTAAATTAATTTTTTAAATAATCTTTTGTTTTCCACTTTTCAATATGCTAGCGCCCCCTCGTAGAGTTATCACGCCCCTCAAGGGGGTCGCGCCCCACAGTTTGAGAAACGCTGATCTAACCTATCATCTGATATAATCTAATAACAAATCAATCCTAGTGAACAATTGTCACTTTGCAGTTTCCTCCTAATGAGAATCAAATCACAATAATTCTAATATTATACCTTCAGTAGCAATCTAACCTAGCTTGAGTATATCTTCTCTCCTTCTCTCTCTCAAACTAAAAAAACCTCGCCTTTATTTATAGTAAGTTAATTTGAATATCACGATTCTCTTCTTCCGAAGGGTTGGTTGTGAATAACGCGAATTGATATCCCAAAGATTTCCCAAGAGGATTAGTTTGAAAAACGCATATAGATCTGTCACAAATTTAGTGTATGGAATCATTTGACTACATAGATAGATGAAAGGGAATGACAGACAGTAAAGTGTAAAGATGGAAAAACAAGAATCAGGCTTGGTCAAATATATGAATGGACATAACTATAAAAAAATCAACATTTTCTGATATTCCCTTGTAGAAACTTGCTAAATAATTACACAATACAGAAAAAGAACAAAAATCAAAATCAGACAATTTGGAACTCAAACTTTGAGCAATGAATAATTCATCCATAAGTAACATGTCTATTGTCCTCGATTTTTTTTCTCCTAGAGATGGGAGAAAAACTTAATTACAACCACTCTTGTTAACGATGAAAGTGAAGAATGTGTCCATGTCATCTTGCGCTTCATTGAAAAAGATTTTGATGGCTCTTAGGCCTTGATTGGATAAAACAAATTATTAATGCGTGACCAGTGTTGAATAGATTTTTTTAAAAAATATGATATATCTTTTTTCCCCTAAGCATTAGTTTTGGTCCTTTATTGTGTTAATTTTTT
>BMAV01012224.1:221833-232962 GCA_019973955.1 Trichonephila inaurata madagascariensis | reverse complement strand
AAAAAGAATATAAAATTCTAATGAATAACAATTGTGTTATTTTTTTTCAATATTTAAAGCGAGAAAACTTCAAAATGTTTTAGCCCGGGATCAGGTGTGCACTCGATACTAAGGTTAATGGTCGCGGGGAGTGAAGCACCCCAATTCTTTTTTTTATAATTATTTTCAATATACAAGATAAAAATCACAATTTCAGTGAATAATTTAACTAAGAGAAAATATACTTACCTATTTCTAGGATTTTTCTTTTTGTCTTTCATAATTTGAGAAAATATCCAATAAAACTGAACTAAATTGTTCCAAATGTGCGTGACCTTAATAAAGGACACAAATCACTGACACTTTTTGCTAACATTAGAGGAAAGTTATTTGCGAGCAAACCTGTCACATTTTGTTCACGTTATTGTAATTTTAATGTCCTTTGATGATCGACAAATATCCTGTTGAACTTTTTCTTGCTTGTGTCTTTTTGACAGGGCGAAGTGCATTTTGCGATACACTTATGGTTTCATATTTTCTTGATAAAGTTTTAATGTAGCTATTGAAAATTTTCCTTTCGTTTCATGCTTATTGCTTTTCTCAAATTTACTTTCGCTAACATGATTAATATGCAATATTTCAGCAAAGGTTTCCCTTGTTTGATCAGCTTCAATTACCTTTCAGAGAGATCACAGATGACCAATTCTTTTTTTATATTCTGCTCATTTACATTTATAAACCATAATCAGTCGTACAACATCACAATTAAAACCACTAAGTTATTCATTGAGGAAAATGCAGCATGTTCAAGAAAATATTTTTGAAAAATGGTGGTCGTGCCGAGAACTCGGTCTAAACAGGTACCTTAAGATTCTAAAAAAACGTTTGCAACTCCCAAAAAAGGAGATACGTTATCAATTCATTTTAGCTCCCATTAAGACTGTCATATTAGAGTATTCTCTGTCAAGGCCATTGGTAACAAATAAACAGTTTTCCCAGAATTAACTATTTTTGTATTATATGTTTCAGTATAAAAATAAATCTTGGCCAATTAATCATTCAAAGTGCTCAATATGCTTATCCATGTATCATAAAACTCTTTCACATTGTGAAAAAAAAGCGCAACAGAATTATATAATTTACAACTTCCCTGAAAAAAGGGATGCAGATAACGATACAAGTAAGTTCGAAAGCCAGCAAAAGTAATATTTTAGGTTAAAAGAAACGTAATAAAAAAATCTCTCATCGTAGGATTACACACAGCAAAGCAAACAAAATATTTTTTTTATTTAGTTATAGGATCAAAGATAGCTAATGAGCGTTCAAAGTAGAATCTTTTATTTTTGATGACCTTTTTTCACCAGATGATATATATAAATCATATCAATGTAAATCTGTATTTTTTTATTATATCAGAAAGTATTTTGTCTTTTTTCATTCCAGTAAATAATTTTTTTAACCTTTTATTTTCGATATGTTCGCGCCCCCCTTGAAGGGTTATCACGCCTCCCCAGGGGGGCGCGCCCCACAGTTTGAGAAACACTGATGTAATGTCTTCTAAAGGAATTATAAAAATATTTAATACTAATAAATTTATGTGAAAAATTCAATCTAGAATAAATATAGAAGGCAAACAGGTATTTTTACAATCATGGAATTTAACTTTTTGTTTTTTCAAATTCACTTTGCACGTTTAAAAAGTAGTTATTAGTTTTATTGATTAATTTTAAATGCTATTAATGCCGGTTTTCAATGCACATTTTTCTGTGTTATAATCATTCCAAGTGTTTCTCTGTCCATAAATTTTAATAAATAATATTCTTGAATTAAAAATGCAAAAGAGCAGTATTGAACTTTGATTTTCTCAGGATGCAAATAAACCCTGAAAACAAATCAATAGTGAAATCCCTGAGGAAAATCAAATACAACTCTTTCAAGTAGGATCACGTACATTTCACAAAAAAAAAAAAAATAATAATAATAATAATTATAATAATAACTATCTTTAAATGATGGTAATAAACACCCAAATATATTCAGCCCTTGACTACCAGATGGCGCTTTACAGTATCCCCAAGAATCCCAGATTCCCCGGGATACTGAGCTTGAGGTTACGACGCACATTAATGTTTCCCTTTGACTCTGACTAAGGCGCACGTTCGTTCATGTTTCCTTTCCCTTTTTCAAGTTTCTATAACTACTTTTGTTGTTTATTTTTACTTTTTCTTGCCAATGTTTCACCGTTGTTGGACCTAAACGAAAGTGATGATAAATGAGAACATTTGCCAGAAACCGATGAATATGACAGTGACTCTGATACACATTTATCTATTTGTGATCAAAAAGTGAAGAAATAGAACAAACACGGCAATACTTTTATGTAATATGTGTAGAAAATTTTTTTGTTCCGAGGAACATTTTGAACAATTTCACAAAGATTTGTAATTTTATTTTTTCTATTTTTTCTAATTTTTGTGACAAAGTCATTTTGTTACTTAACGTTTGTAATTTATTACGATTCCAATCAAAAAGTCTACCTTATAAAGTTTTCAATGCTGGGTATACTGATTGTAAATCTAAATAAGCTATGTATCCATATGACGTTACAATTTTATTTTTCCCTAAGCATAACATGTATCCACTAGTGGTTACATGATACTCAAGAGGTTAAGTAAGGATATTTATAAAACCTTCTGTTAGGCGCATGAAACTCTATGTTGCATAATAAAAATAGTTTCGAAGCTGCGTTCACATGGTAGGTTACTTCCCTCTTTCTTCTATGTGCCTTACGTCACTCGCTCCAGGATTAAGTGCCAAGGTCGAAGGTGATTTCTTCATATTTCGGACGAAATGGGCCATAGAATCTGACAGTTGCAGTGCACCCAAGAATGCCAGTTTTTATGACTTTGTACTACTTCGCTAATTTTAATTTTAGTTTTCTTCTAAAATAGTGTAGCTTTCAGTTGTATACGAAAATAATTCGAAGCAAGTAACTTTTGTAATTTTTTAACTTTTGTAATGGGTTATACGAAAAATCCATGTGTCTTAAACGTTGTAAGATGATTTGTTAAGGCTGAAAAAATGCATTCTAAAATGTAAACAGTGGTGACATAGTGATAACTATCCATTATCTTTTGGATATTTTTTTTAAAAAAATCTTTCAATTTCTGATTCATATTTATAAAATGATTCTCATCTATAAAATGATTAAATCACCTTCAAACGTAAGTATGATGTCATGCATCTGGGAGATGATGTGCACTTATGGATGGAACTTTTTGAAGCACGCTAAAAAAATTAAGGTTAAATTAAAGATCTACAAAACGTTATTTTTACAAATAATGTTTACAATTTCTAAGAGGCTCGCGCATCTCTCGCGGACTCCTAGATGTGTGGGGGTAAAGCAAGAAACACTCGACATGATGCAATTAACCTATTTATTTCCACACAAAGAACAGACATAATTTCAACTAATAATAGTAACAGAGTGCCTCAATGTTAACCGTGAAAGTGGAACAACGACAGTAAAACATGAACGATTAGGAGACAATCAAACTTGATACTTATCTTAATTAAGGATCTAACCTATCATCCGACATAATCTAATAACAAATCAATCCTAGTGAACAATTGTCACTTTTCAGTTTCCTCCTAATGAGAATCAAATCACAATAATTCTAATATTATACCTTCAGTAGCAATCTAACCTAGCTTGAGTATATCTACTCTCCTTCTCTCTCTCAAACTAAAAAAAACCTCACCTACATTTATAGTAAGTTAATTTGAATACACGATTCTCTTCTTCCGAAAGGTTGGTTGTGAATAACGCGAATTGATATCCCAAAGATTTCCCAAGAGGATTAGTTTGAAAAACGCGTATAGATCTGTCACAAATTTAGAGTATGAAATCATTTTACTACATAGATATATGAAAGGGAATGACAGCCAGTAAAGTGTAAAGATGGAAAAACAAGAATCAGGCTTGGTCAAATATATGAATGGACATAACTATAAAAAAAATCAACATTTTCTGATATTCCCTTGTAGAAACTTGCTAAATAGTTACACAATACAGAAAAAGAACAAAAATCAAAATCAGACAATTTGGAACTCAAACTTTGAGCAATGAATAATTCATCCATAAGTAACATGTCTATTGTCCTCGATTTTTTTTCTTCTAGAGATGGGAGAAAAACTTAATTACAACCACTCTTGTTAACGATGAAAGTGAAGAATGTGTCCATGTCATCCTGCGCTTCATTGAAAAAGATTTTGATGGCTCTTAGGCCTTGATTGGATAAAACAAATTATTAATGCGTGACCAGTGTTGAATAGATTTTTTAAAAAAAATATGATGTATCTTTTTCCCCTAAGCATTAGTTTTGGTCCTTTATTGTGTTAATTTTTTTCGCATTCTTTCTCCTGAAAACAAAATGTTGAAACACTATTCAGGTTAAGACAAAAGCTCACACGAAGACATTTTTTAATTATGTTTTAGTTTTTCTTGTAAGGGCAGGAATAATCTGAAAGATTGCATTTACTGATATTGTTCCTTGTGTAATTTAATAAAATTAGTAATACGCGTTAACGCATCTGATAAATTGCTAAAAAGGCATCGGTTGAACTCCACTAAAATATGTATATTACATACGTTATCAAAATACAGATTATTTTCTAAAATAAATTTGGATGAGTGTATTAGAACGAACTGTAATGACTTCCCCCCTGAGGGAGCTTCCTCTTCATCTATTTGACCTAAATCTGTGAGAGGTAAATATTTATGACCCAGACAAACTATGATAAACCCAATATATTATTACAAAATGTTATAAACCAAGACAAGCAAACAATAAAGGAAAACCTTAGAGTGATGTAACGAGAACTCAAACCCTATGTGAATAAGCGCACGAAATCCGAATAGCTTAGCTTTAATCAATGTTAACATAAGAATCCTAACTTCCTTAATTTATTCCAATAGTTAAAGTCCGTCCTATAATCAAGCGGCGAAATTCTGATACTTACCGTATCAGCCCTGCTTTCAGCGACTCAGTTCCTTTTCCTTCTAATCTACGATTATTAAACTTCAACTATATATACACTTGCTAATATGAATATCATGGTTTCTTCTTGAAAGGGATGGCTGTGAAAAATTGCGATTGCTGGCCCAAAGATTCCCCAAGAGGATTAGTAGAAATTCTCTTAAAGCCCCGACACAGAACAAATTAATATTATTTATTATCCAATAAAGAAAAAATAAGTAAGCAAAAGGGCAAACAAAATACAGAATCCAGAATTTAATATAGCATTAATACTAATTTATGGATTTAAACATGTGTTTGATGTCACAACATTCCTCTTAGATGCTAAATATATAAAAAAGAGAAATTTGCAGGTAAATGGTTGTGGTAGATTATTGGTCGAGGTCATGGTTTAGAGACATGGTCAAACTCACGGTATTGCACGTTTAATCTGTCGATGCTCAAAGTCCTCCCATTGGTGTGTTGTGGAAGTTCGGATGTAGGGGTTGCCAGATCAGATGTCAATCTCATCACTAGGCTATGGTTCCAAATTATAACATCTACTGGTATTAGTTACATGTTATTTCCTGGAATTTCGTGAATTTTTACCTTTCTACCTACATTATTTCATAAATTATTGAATTTTGAAATGTTAACGAATTTTTGTGAATCATCTAGTATATACTAAGCTGCAGTAATTACATTGAATATAGTAAATAACATGAATTAGGAAGTTTACCATTCAGTTTGCTAACTTGTTTTGATTACGTACCGTACATGGTTATTCATTACCTTAATGACACAGAACACGTATACGAAGTACTACGTATACAATTCAAGTAAAACGCATATTTTTAAAAAGATTCGTATCTTTGTAAATATATCTATTACTTTTACATGAAAAACGAATTAAGACATTGCTATTGCTACTTAGCAGGTAAAATATTTTATTGTTTTTGTAATTTAATTATGAAAATGAATAATTCAGAAGTAAGAAAAAAAAATGTAATATTTTGAAACATGCTGTTTTAAAAGTGGAATACGCCTTCAAATATTATACATTTTCTAGATAAAAACTACAAAACATTTCAACAAAAACACTTTTAACTGTGTAATAGTTTACTGTTAAAATCCCCATGGATTATTTTTTTTCTTAAAAAATAAATTGATAAATTCACTTTCTCTAATATTTTCCCACAAATCACATGAATTATGAATTTAATTAAAATACGCCAATATTTCGAGCTGTAATAACATATGATTTTAAAAACGTTTTCTTTTCTTTGAAACAGAAAGTAATAAAATACGAAACGAGAGAGAAAGCAAATATTTCAATTTCCTGAGAACATAATTTAAATCACATTGTCACAAAATAATGATTCGGTACTATTTATTCGATCACCGCAAACCTCACCGGACACGCGCGAAAAAAAGAGCTCGATTAAATCTTTTACATTTTTCCAAGAACTTACTTGGAATTACGGAAAATGAAAATAAACTAGTTCTGGTGCAACGTAAGCTGAAACTGTTAAAAGCAAAATATATGGATGGAAAACAGTAAAATAAAAATGAATTTCAGATTTCAGTAAAATTTCAATTAAATATTTTTCTGGTTCTTTGACTTAAGAACTTTAAGAGCCAAAATGGATGTTTACTAAAGGAATAAATCAAGCACGCGGTTTTACTTGGAATTGTAATTTCACACATATGTGATTTCGGTAAAGATAGAGTTTAGATTACACTTTTAAATGACATAAAAAATTGTTAGTTACGTTCTATAAATTTATCTGTGGAACAATATGTGCACATAATGACTAATTTTAGAATATAATCTTGAAGTGCAAGAACTTCATGCATTTTCTTACACGATAATTTGATATTTTTTACGCGAGTAAGTATCAAAAGTTTTAATTACCACTGAAAATAAACGAAACAGTTTCTTTTAAAGCCATATTCCAAGATAAAGAATTATCCTACTAAATCTATAAAATAAAAAGATTTAAATAAATTTCTTAAAAAGTGCTTATTTTTCTTTAAAAAGAAATTGAAAAACCATTTCTGTTGTTGCCTCAATCGAATTAACCGTTTTATCATCCTGCAACTGCATGGACACTTCACATTCTTTTGAAATACATTTAATTCATACGCATATTCTAAATGTATTTTGTAGAAACTATCTCAATTTTGCACTTATAAGCTTTTACTTCATCTAGTGGTCACAACAGTCTAATATAGTTGTGATCACATACACGTGACAGGAGTGTCTCGGGTTTGAGTGTGATCTGAAGCCCTACCGTGTAGAGGCAGCTGTGTCTTGCTTAAAATGTTTGACAAAAGTGAAATAATTAGAAATATTTTAGATATACCTCATAAAATTATAATTATTGAGCAAACTCTGATACATATGAAAAACTTTTTTTCAAATAAAGGGTATCCAAAGTTTCAAAAAATAGGAGGTACATATTTTGTACCACCACGCTTCAAGTAGCATGATAGTTCTAGAAACAGGATTTTTCCCTCCCTGGGCACAATGGTAGCTTTAACTGGTTATCTGGTTTAGCTGGAAAATAAATAAATACACTTATCCATCTTATATTGTTATTGATTCTATATGTTATTTTTTTTTTAGTTTTGCCTAATCTAATGTTGTAAGTTTAATTTTAATTTAGTCCCAATTTACATAATGTTAGTTTTAATTTTAAATGTTCGATTATAAACAATATTTTATTTTACCTAACTTTTATTTAGTCAACATATATAATAATTGTATTAGCTGTATTTATTTTTTTCCTGTGTGTGAACACGAGCTATAGCTCCTTCAGGACTGTTGTATAATTTTGTGTTTGTGGTATGCACTATTATTTAATACATTTTATTATTTAAAAAAATGTTACTTGCAACAAATCTATAACAGTATCCATAAACATGGGCATTATTGCGAAGAAAAAAAGTGGAGTACATTTTGTATTTCTGAAGAAGATGGCCTTCAAAAGTATTGTGGTACATTTCTTGGACTCCTATATTTTCATACTAGCAATGCACATGTGAAGTACTGATTATTGTAATATTGACTTATTTGGTTACATAATATATGTACTAACCCGATTTGTATCAAATATCACAAGAATAAATTTCATTTGTACTTAAAAATACACAACGCAATCACTTCCAAAATATACCACTCAACAGACTCACAGCTAATCAAGGAATGAACTATTGTATAAACACATTGCACACAATTAACTTCTGACATATGTTGGAAACTTGAGTAACTACTAGGAATTCACATATGTGGTACTTCAGAGAATGTACCATCTAGCTTTAATTTCAGAGGCATTCATATAAGTGGTACGTTTTAAGTACTACCACTTTATAAACGAATAAGAACTGGTGTACAATATGCGTACCACCAAGCATGAAATAGCTAAGCCTATCGAAGCTGAGAGTCCTCCCCTTGACCAGGTGGGGTTGTTAGGAGAGGAAATTGCTAGCTCAGGTGTCGTACTCTTCACTTGACCGAGATTCAAATTTATGATGTTCGTCCACAGAAGTCCTCGCATTGCCTTATAGTGCAACTTTAATACGAGGGTTGGGCATAAGTCATGGCAACTATTTTTTTTCTTGTAGATATGTGAAGATCACAAATGTATATGCGGTGTGTGGAAGTTCTGCAGGCATAGTGTGTATGAAGAACATCAAATGGCTTTGTGATAGCTGGTAGTAGCTCAGTGAGGGCTGTGAACTCAGTCAGTTGGTGAGTGTCATGCAAGATGGAAGCAACCCATGTTAAGCAGCACGCTTACATCAAAATAGCCGTTCTACGAGATATAAATGAGATGGAATGTCACAGTGAATTAGTGGCAGCCCTTGGGAATAATGCCCTACCATACCATACAGTAGCATGGTTGATAGGAAAGTTTCAGCAAGGAAGTGTGTCAACCAGTGATGAGCAACGTTCGGGACGACCGGTCAGTGTGTGGACCAACTTGGCACGTGGCGTCATCGAGCAGCTCGTGGATTACATTAAGGTTCATGGACTACGTTAAGGCTCTTTAGGCCCAGGTATGTCATGTCAACTTTAGAAGCACTGTGTTATTTTTTTGCACCGTGAAGGCCATATTATCATGTATACTACCGTAATAAATCAGTGTGTTACGATATTTCAGTGCTTTTCAATATCCACATATGTTGTTAACACATTGAACTTTCGTCTGTAAATGTCACATTTTCCAACAGGACTGGTATCTTCTAAAAAAAAATAGTTGCCATGACATTTGCCCTAGCCCTCGTGTAATTCTAACATTAGCTTCCTCTAGTAATAAGTCGTAAAATGAAATAAGTTAACATATACGAATATGGAATGACCCAATATAGAGTGGCCTGATGTATTTCGTTATATTAATGAACTTTGTTTCCAAGCACCATGTTAAATTATTTGGGATAATTAGTTCATGACAGTTCATAAAACTATACCTAAGGCTTAACAAAAGAAAAATAAAAGTTCCGTTCTGCGCAAAATGTTTATAAAAGTGCCTGATCTGAATTTGTGTAGAATCCCGAATCGAATTCTGTCGGATTTGCACCACCGTCCCATGATTAACTGACAGCGATGTCCGTTCAAATGATATTTGAAGCAACCTTCCTGCATTGAAATTGACAGCAGAATTCATTACAAACCACGCATCCTAATTACAAAAGGCTGTTTTACCAAGTTGTATGAAACGCTAATAAATGTGAGTTATGTGCATAGATTATCAGAATTCAGTTGCTTGTAACCAAGTTAAAAGAGTTAATGGGATATAAAATTATTAATCGTTTATCTCACAGCTCCTAACATAGATGGAATAATACGGGAGACGTAAACTTTAGTAACATTTTGTGTACAAAAGAAAAAAAGAAAACAGCAACTTAATTAAATCGTGAATCAAACGATTTTTTTTATTTGTTTCAAAACGATATTTATATATATTGCTCATAAAAGTTCTTTTCCATTTGATAAATATTGATGATACGAGGATAAACAACTATATGCCGTTAGGTAATAAGTTGCCCTGAGTACCAAATTTGTATTTTCAACTACACGCATTGGCGCGACATCTGCGTTAAGAATCTGAGTAACAAAATAATAGAAATATAAGATTTGTAATGTTTTGGACATGAAATTAAATTCATATTTATAAAGAAATAATTTATAACTTAAAACAGCAATCGAAGTAGACATATTTGCTCAAAGCACATTTTCTATTTTGGATAATTGTATTGATTAATTATTAAACAATAGAGCATTTACAATGCTTCAAAAAAAATCTGAGGACTGTTGAATATATAATTTGTAAAAGTCCTTGCGTTGAATATAGGAATAAGCACTAAATGATAAATTGTGAGGATATTTATATATTTCCCAATAGTTGTTTAAATTTGTCAGTTTTTTCGACAATTGAAAGACAAATTAGTGTTATTCAGTTTTAATCAAACTGACAAAGCCCCTTAGCAACCGAACCCGTTTTTGAATTCTATGTACTGACAGCTACCAACCAAAAGAACTATCTACTTTAAGGTATGCGACTACGTTCGGAACCGGAATTTTGCAAAAGCGCATAAATGGATAATTTTCATGATATTTAGTGTCACTTAGATTAGAATACATGTATAAAATTGTTGTAAGAACATTTTGACAAAAAAAAAAAATATATTTAAATACAATATTTTGGCAAAAAAATTAACTTAGAATAATCTTTTTTCAAAATGTTTTCCTTTTGTGAAAAATGCTTCTGTTCTAATAATATTTTGCCAGCATATAGGTCAGATCTCTCTACAAAGGCTCAACTAGAATTTTTGAAATATATAACTTAGAAGTGGATTTATCCATATTTTACGACAACAGAGGGGAGAAATTTTAAGAAAAAAAAACGCCAATAATTATTTCAATCGGTGGTAACTCTGAAAATAATATGAATTTTTCAAAAATTCTATTCGAGCCTCTGTACAGAGGTCTGAGCTATATACAGGCAAAATATTATTATAATAGAAGCATTTTTCACAAAAGAAGACATTTGGAAAAACGATTATTCTAAGTGAACTTTTTGCCAAAATATTGTATTTAAATAAATTTGTTTTGTCAAAATGTCCTTA
>BMAV01012224.1:208560-221741 GCA_019973955.1 Trichonephila inaurata madagascariensis | reverse complement strand
AAAAAAAATCTTACTTGGGTTTATTGCCTAACAGCTTACTAATGAATGCGTTATAAGCTTACCAATAAATAATTAATACATTTGAACTTTCTAATAAATACGAAATCAATTTTAATTAAACTGTATATTATAAAAAGAAACTGAAATTGAATTGCACATAAGAAAGAAATTGAAGCAAAGCTAGCCATAAATAGCAATGGCAATAGCAGATTTTTTTATCAGACTTTCTAACTCTAATAAGAATTTGTTACTGTTAGGAGAGTAGGTAGTGGCTACCATTCGAATACAATTGTCCAACTGTTCATCAGTGAGTTTATTTCTGAACTTTTTTTAAAAAATCTCCTTCTAGAAAAAGAAATTCTACATAAATATGAGGAGCGTGCCTTTACTTTGAGATAAATGTATCAAAATGGGGTGTTTTTCTTTAGAAGAAAGTGTTAATCATTTACACTTTAGTTAAATCATTTTACAAATCAATCTGTACGAACTGCCATGCAGCACAGTCTTCTTGAAAATCAAACTGCTCCTTCTCAAAATTAGAGAATTTTTCAGCATCAACCTCCTTAAAAGGGCAACACAGGAGTGGTTATGTCTCTGAGAGCTATTTGTAACTCACGACAGCTGGTTTGGCAATATTTTTTTTAACTAGTATTCATTATAAATTCAGAGAAATGTAGCATATTTCTATCTCTCTGATCTGCAAAATGTACACACAAATTTAATAATTTCATGGAAAACAAGAAATTTCAAAATTCAAATTAATGATTCCATAATATATATATTGATATGCCAACTGGATGGCGTAATTGATTTGGTGACCATCTTGTTTGCCCAAGTTTGTGAATTTGACCCCAGCCCCTCTCGGTGGATCTTCTTGAAGAAATCGACATCCTCAATGTCGTATGGCTATGCGACATGTTAAAGATACCTAGAAGTGCCTGTTTGGCTTATCTGCTCTTGACAAAATTAAATTCCTAGCACAGTTTCTCATCGTCGAAGCTCAGGTGCCTCCATCTGGGGAACAAACTGGGCGTTAAAAATACATTATGGCAATTGAAATCAACCTACATGATGCCACATTAAAAAGTGATATCAGTTCCTGGAGAATGTAGTAGGTCTGTGATAGTAATTATCAATATGTAACCCATTAAAAAGTTTAAAAAATAAACAGTATTAAGAATATGTTTTTATAGTTAAAATAATTCTCAGATATACGTTTAAGCGGTAAAGCAACAAAAACTTAAAATTTCAGGTAATCAAAGTAATAATATGTTTTAAAAGAAAGTAGTGTAATGGGTTCTATTAGCTCTTCTACTAATCCTCTTGGGTAAAATACACTTTTTAACTGTGATTTTAGTTGAAAAACGCTTTCTGTAGAGATTTGGTTTTATATAAATGCGTGCTTCTATTTAAGTGCTAGGTTGAAAGAGGTGGGATGATGGTTAAAAATTGTATTATAGTTAATTCAAGAAAGAAAGATTACACAAGTGTTGAAGTAAGATCGCTCCGGACAGTATATATATATATATATATATACGTAAGTACTCTTATTTATATTACCGTTAGATTAATAAGTTTGATATCTCCTGGATTTAGTTATTAAAGTGCATTTTTAGGAAATAGGAATTTTTAGTGCATTTTTAGGAAATTTTGATAAAGTCTAATAAGTGAAAAAAGAAAATATATATATTCTTTTAATTTGAGAAATATCTGATTCTTACTCGAACCCCCTCACACCCGTGGTCGAAGGACCGCTCTAGTAGTAAGATATTGAATAATAAAAACCTAATTTTAGCAACAAAAAAAAATTGCATTGTAAGTAAAATTAAATCCAGCCAACCAATTCAACAATGACTTCTAATCTCCTTTTGAAGAGAAATCCAGAAATTCATTTGAGAATCAAGATATATGCATGGAATTCACTTCCCTTCGTATTTTTCTACAAAACACTTCAGGAATAATTATAAAATAGTTCAAATAAATGAAATTAATAAAAAAACGTCAGAATACTCTTATAAAATGAAGTAATTAAACATAACCTCAAATGCGAGAAGAGTTTTATTATAAATCAAATCTTTTTGCACAGTTGAACCGCGTTTACTATTTTATCTGATTATATGTGAAATTACAACTATTTTTTATTTGTGAAACTAATCAAACAATATTTGTGCTATTATTTGATTAGTTTTTAGATCTATTGTTTTATTAGTTGAAACATTTTGTGTTGAAGTTGCTCATTTAGAGAAAATATTCATTTGGAGTACTGATTGTACATCAAGCATTTATGCAAGGAGTTGTATAGTAGTGCAAATATGTGATAAGCTATAGCTAACGCGACAGGTGTATATCTAGCCATTTGTCATGGTACATTTTGTGGACCTTAATTTGATCCCTCAGAGAGTTGGCATTAGTAAAAACACAAAGTAGCAAATATTTGTATTATTGTAATTAGACATAACTAGTTAGATATTAGTATAATTGCTATAAATGCTCATTAATGAATTAATAAGAAGAAATAGATTTAGATAAAATTAAAAGTCAGTTAATTAAATTTAATTTAACCTTATAATTTTTTCTCTGAGGCATTTATAAACCAATACCTGTAGTATCCTTTTAAAATACATTTTAATTGTCTCCAATGTTTAACTGTGGTTAGTATTGAAAAGTGTCCAAATAATGTGAACTCCATCATGTTATTATTCAACATCGTTATTAATATGACTTGAATCCAAACTCCCCATTGTAACCTCACACATTACTTAATTTGAAAAATTGATGTCGATGTTGGTGGTATTATTTGAGATACTCAATATGTTCCTTAATTGGATAGGATGTACCGTAACTGAATAATAACATAGTTTTAAGTGCTTTTGAATTAATCCTTTCGAGTAAATTGTTCCGGCAAGCACATATCTCCATTACACAATTCTTTCATTCTCATTTCAAGTAAATAACTAATGCGGAAATCGAATGGAAGTTTAATTTATGCTTGCTTTCTCATTTGCATATTTCTCATTATGATTTTGAATTGTTTTGAGACCATTCTTAAATCATATTTCACTAAAGCTGGATTTGAAAACGTTTCTTCTAAGTATAAATTACATAGTATTAGTTACTAAAAATACTTCTTTTTAATAATTTTGTAAAATTTGTTAAAAAATTTAGTAATACATTTAGTTGAAATTTTTAATTTGAATAAAAACAGAACCATACCATCTTCAATTAACAAATCTTGCCAAAAAAATTGATTTTGATTAGCTGGCCATGAATTTGTGACATCTACAATATCATGAAAATAATTGAAAAAAGCCTACTGGTTTTGAAATGTTTTCCATTAAGTCCATTCAGCTACCATCACTCCCACTATACTTAATTTTACATCTCACTATAAAATTACTTCAAGATCCCATGTTTTTGTGGGGGAAGGGATAAATTTATAGAAATCTATTGTATTCCACTCTTGATGATTTTAAAGAATTGTGTTATGAACATTAAAATCCTTACCCCACTAGACTAATCTAAACGAAAACATACTCTAAGACGACTCTGTAGCCTGAATTTTTTAATGGGTCTTATCCATATATATATATATTAACTCTAATGAATTAAACATTTGAAAGGATGTTAGTTGTTTAAAATTTAATTACTTTAGAATTTGAAGAAAAGTGCAGGGTATTTCAGAAGTGAAACACTTAAAATTTAAAAATTACATCCCGAGAAAATAAATCGAAACTAACATAATTTTCTTATTTCAAAACAGAAGAGAGAGGATTATTATTTTTCGCATACTGTTATGTTTTTGAAAATAACTCAAATGTTTCAATGCAAGTACGTAACAATTTGTTTCGATATTACGCTTATACGGATGCGAATACACGTATTCAGTAAAAAAAGCTACTGTGTTATACCTGATTAATTGATTGTTTGGCTGTTTATTGACGTCACACAAAGAAACTATACGAGAATTATTTGCGACGGACATGAATTTTGCGGTGATTATGTGACGAAGACTATTTCGTAGTAACGTCGTCAATTTAAAATGTGAGCCTTTTCAACACACACTTCTGAAATAAACGAATAGCATAATAATCATATCTTATATATCATGTATATCGCAGAATAATGATGAAATTAATTAGGGATTTCATCGAATACCTAGGGTATATATATCTATTAATTAACGGAAGATTCTAAAAAAAGAACCCTTTGGGTAATTTTTCCTGAAGAAAGTAAATGATTTGATAAAGTCCTTGAACGGTTTTAGAGAAAAAAAGGAAGTATTATTGATAAAAGAGTTTCAAAGTACTTTAGTATATTTTGCAATAATAAATGTATGTTAAGTAATACAATAGTCATTGAAATATCAATTACCCATTCGAAACTAATTAAGAAGAAAGAAATAGATGTTTTAGGTGCGATTTTTAAAAGCAAAATGATATTTTAAGTAACACTGAAAACATTTTTTTGTGAATGTAATTAATTAATAATTAATTTTTTTGTTCGGTATTATTAAAACACTTTGCAAATTTGCGGCATCTCGAGTTACAAAATGCGTTCCTCTTTTAGAAGCCAATATTTTTGATTTACATTGTTATAATGATTGCTCACAGTGACACTTTTTAAATCCTGAACCTCCAAACACATGAATAATTTTCTTCCAATCACTTGTAGACTTAGATTAATCTGTGGAACATTCTCATTATGTGTTTAAGTACACGGATGTGTGAAACTCAAACAATAACTTGTTCAAATAGGGTTTAACTTAGGCTGGTCCCCGACAAAAATCAATATTCATAGAAGTGTAGGCTTATTTTGAATCAACATATATAAAAGCACAATAAAAAAGTTTATGTTTACTTTCTGACACTTCACATCTCTTCTCTGATACTTTCTTTCTTATTTCGGGAGAAATTTTGTGATCGCAGTGATTACTTTCAAAACAGCCTCATGATGAGTGTCATTAACCCTTCAACGGGCACAAAGCTAAAATATACTTTTCTGTTATAAAGTACTTGATAAATGTAATGTTTTTATGCCCTATAAACATTATTTAATCACAAAAAAATATCTGATCAAGGTTTTTTTTCCCCTGAGTGGTGGCTAGATGTTATAGCCACTGCGCACTTAGGATATTTAAATTACTTTTCAAGAGAGAAATAATGAATCATCTTACAATAAACTTTTTTTATGAAAAATTGACATTTATGTAATAATTATTTCAATATCAATTAAATACAAAGTATAAGTGTAATTAAATAACAACAGAATAATTGTATAGAATAATAACAGAATAATAGAATACTTACTAAGAATATATACAGAATACTTAGAATATACATTGAGATTGGTATATATCCACATTTTATATTTTATTTAATTTTAGTATAAAATGTTAGAAATAAAGTAATATTTTTAAGAATTTAAATTAGTTGTTTTACAAATTTGACGAACTATTTACTGTGGAACTTTATAATATGCAAACCGTTTTTCCAAGCAGAAAAACTGTAATGGAAGATTTTCGAATGCGAGTATCTTGTACCACATATTGTAAACAAAGTTTGTTTATATTTCCGATCCCCAGCATTCTTACATGATTCTAATTGTGGAGAAAAGCGAACATTTCTAGGTCATTTTTTCTGTTCTATGTGGACAGTGGATAGAGCATCTAGCCACATATAAAAACCTTCCAAAAACCTAAATAAAACCTTTTGTTTTTAATTGCACATTTGCTTAATTCATTCAGATGAGTGAAAAGTATACTTAAAAAATGTCGAATTTGTTTTCAAAGATTAGATATTTTAGTTATAGTAATCAAAATACAACTTGTAGATTTACACCGAGAAACACTACCCAATAGGGGACATGAAATGCGAAAAAAGGTATCGTTCTGCCATCTGTATTAATTTTTTTGCGTTTGAGCTTCAATTAACTCATGTAGATGGACTAGATCACCATCACCCGCTTGGAGAAAAAAAAAATTAATTTTTGGCTAGACGTATTAGCCACTGCCCGCTAAAGGTTAATAGGACTTCTAACAGCATACTTATTTTCTTTCATAACTCAAAATAACTATTCGCATTGATAAGTACTACCAAACATGGAAATAATTCTATATGTGAATTTTTGAGTATTTTCAAACGTGGCTGGTAAATATTTGTAAAACTCAGGGCCACCTACTTTAAAGAATTTTAACTTCAAATTTGAGTTGCGCTGAATCTCGATCGCTTTTATTTGCATATGCCTGGGTACTGAGTCTATATTTATTCAGAAAATTGAAGAAAATAAACAAAATGTGTCTTCTACGGAATTGAAATCTTTAAATTAATTTTTAAATTTAGTTCTAAGATGTGAAATGTTTTTTGTGTATTTGTGATACGATGCAGTATCATTCATGTTGAATGTCGGGAAATACGTTAAATCTTCCCTTTTCAAATGCTTTCCCCAAAGATTAACATTGTGCGCCGATACATGCACCTCGCGGGCACCGAGTTTGGCATCACTGTTGTAGTAGATACTTGAAGAAATTTTTTAGGTAGCCAATCATTTGTAGTTTAATCTGAGGAAACAATTTCGTTTAAATATATTTTTAAAATCATAACAATCCACACGATGTTATTTTTATCCAACAGACCTCTACATACCATAGGTATATATGTGAAATTCACTAACACATACTTAAAAGTTTTCAGAAAAAAATGTTTTTTATTTTTAGTTGATCTTTTAAGGTGTATCGCAGTATTTTCCCTTTTATCTTCTATTCTACCTTCTAATAACTATAAAAAAAAGGAAAATAATAACTATAATAAATATTATAAGAAATAATATAAGAAAGTAATATAATAATAAGCAATAAGTTACTTTAAGATATAATAACTATGAAAAAAGAATATGTAATATATAAAGCGGAATATTTTCGAGGCAATACAATAATGCAATTTTTCTTCTTTGTGAAATGTGTGCATGTAAAATTTTTGAGAGAGAGAATTAAGGCACTTTATATTAGTAATTTCATAATTTCAGTTCTTATTCCTGATATGTTTTTCATACAAATGTAATACTTCAATATCATGTGAAGAAAAAAAACAAAACTTTCTGTCATGAGAGAAAAAAAAATTAAAAAAATTAACACTTTTCTTGAATTTTCTTGTGCAATTAATACCTTCTTAAAATTGATCATATATAAAAATGTATGGGTTGAAAAAATATGAAAATGCAATTATTTTAATGAAAAATATATAACTAATATATTACAGGAGTATTTTAAGTTTATTTAAGCTTATTACAATTTTTTTTTTCAGAATTATAAACTTTAAAGTGGTTTTTCTCAGTTTGTGTTTTTCGAAACATTAGTGCATTCAAAATGCTACTCCTTCCACAACTATTTACCAATAACTTCCATATTTTTCCTGTGTATTGCATAAAAAACATGTCATAAAATTAGGGATCCATTTTGCTGTAAACTGAATACTTTTTTTAAAAAAAAATTAAAATGTAAGAGATATTGGATTTTCGTTGATTTTTAGCATGCATATCAACATTTTATTTTTTTTCTCAAAAACGAATTAAGTTATTGTAAAATCGATCCCTAAAGTTGTTTATAACATCCATAAGAACATTAAAAAATTTTCAGGTCAAAAAATTTATAATTACAGAAGGAGTAGGACTTTAAAATTTCACAAATTTTCTTCAAAAAACTTCAATTTTTAAAATTGTGTGAATAATATGTGAAAAATTTCATATCGTACCATTTTCTTGAATAGAAACATTACATAAAATGCTAAAATATTATTTTTAAATATATAAAAAAGAAAGTAGTTCAAAGGGTACCAAGTTGCCTTAATAGCAAGAAAAAAAAAGTGCGAATCCTTTAAACTGTTCATTTTATCTTTTTATTAAAATATTTAAGGAATTTTGTCTCAAAATACTTACTTCCTTCAGCGAAATAATCCCCAATATATACGTTTTTTTAAAACATTTTCCGTGAATTGATCATATACCTTAGGTATTTGATCAAATTCCTATTTTCATCATTTCTTTGTGATATATATACTAGCATTTGTGAGACACTAATTTAAATATACACTGCAACTAAGCTGTCAATTGGGAAATATGATAATTGAACAGCCTTTATGAATAAAATCTTCAGTTAAAAAAGTTTCTCTGTATATGGAATTAACAAAAAATAATAGATTTGTTTTGGTACAGTGTTTTATCAGTTTTTCAAAATAACTGTAAGATACAATTTTGAATACAAAAACAGGTTTTTACCACTCAATAAAGAAACAAATCAATGAAAATTGGAATTTTTCTGAACTTATTTAGTTAATTAGATTTACAAATAGTATCTTAGGAATTGAATGAAATAATTCAATTAACGCAATTTACTATTGTTGCAGAAATTATGAATAATGAATAATCCATCCTTTAGAAACAAGCTCAGTTATCTAATTTTTTCAGATGTGTGAAACACTTAATTACCACCACTCCTGTTAAAATATAAAAGGGAAGAATGTTTCTATGTCATGTTGCGCTTTATTGAAAGAGATTTTGATGGCTCTTTTGTCTTGATTGGATAAAACAAATTATTAATGCTTGATTGCTCTGTAATGCATTTTTAAATAAAATATACGGTAATCTATTTTTTTTTTTTTTTTTTTTTTTTTTTTTTTTTTTTGCTGAAAATATTTTGGTTTTACATTTCATTTGTTATCTATTTTTGCACGAATTTTTGAATAATATTTCTTGTAAGATAGATTTTGATAATTTTTTTAATAATAAATAATATAATTATTATTATATATAAGTGACCAAAGAACATTTATCAAATCTAAAGATTGAAGCGATTTTTAACTTATATCCATTTTATTTATCTAAATGTTGACAGACTAGATATTAATAAATAAATGCATATATATATATATATACAATTTTATAATATCTTATGTGCTTAGTTTAATTGCAAAATAATTATCTAGAATACAATTATCCAAGTAAATTTCTTTCTAAATATATTTCTATATTCATATTAACTCTATTTTAACTTTGTTTATTAATTTACTTAAAATATATTATGATTAGTTTATTTTAAAATATCTTTCATGGCTGTCTTAATTGCAAAATAACTATCTAGAATACAATTATCCAAGTAAATTTATTTCTAAATATATTTCTATATTTCAGATTAACTCTACTTTAACTTAGTTTATTAATTTATTTTAAATATCTTATGATTAGTTTATTTTAAAACATCTTTTGTGCTTAGTTTAATTGCAAAATAACCATCTAGGTGGCGCCACTGCTTTTTTTGCATCTTGTATTGACATTCTTATTTTAACACCATTTCTGCATAAGATGTTTTCTACTCTCTAATTTATGGTTTTCGTTTTTACATGTGAGTTTTATCCTAATTTTTTTTATACAGAAGTTTTCCTTAATATTCCTCTCTATGAGAATAACATTAATGTTCTCTTTTCATAATTTCATTTTATTCTATTGCCAGGTTTATCATCCACGTGTGTTAGAAATAGGCAAAGATTTTCAAATGGCTCTGTTTTTTCTAATATGTCGAAAATATTAGTTGCACGGGGAAGGTTGATCCAACCAGCGTTGCTTAACACTACACAACTGGCCTAATTCCGCGACAATTCTAGAAATCATAATAGGTCTCCAGTTTAGTCTAAAGACTATTTTTGTATTTACATTTTCTGAGTCTCTTATACTCCAATTTCTTTCTTCTTTGGAATTGAAGGTTTTACAACTTTTTCACTTTTTCTTTATTATACTATATATATACATATATATATATGGAAAAAAACCCTTTACTTCTTTTAAAATTTCATATCTAAATTTTGTCACTTCATAACGTAAAGTGACATTTTGCTTTAAACTGTTTATTAAAAATGCATCAATAAAAAATAATATAAATTTTTAAAAAATTATAGAAAAATTCTCGATTTGCATTCATTCTCTGAAAATAAAATTCCGTATAGTTTGTAAGTTTTGAAGCCTCATTTCGTATGATCAAAAAGTAAAAATTCATGCAACAATTATGTACATTACAATTAAGAATTAGTGGGTTTTAAGGAAAATTTAAAATGCAAAGAGAAAATTGAAATACAGCATACTATCTTTGAAACAGCACCAAGAGCATTTTTTTCGAACTAATAAAGTTTCTTAAATTATTGGAACTTTAAATATTTTCTTTACAATTTGTCAATATAGATAAAAATGCACCTGTAATTCATATTGTAGTCAACAACAGAATTATTAATTTAAGTATTTGTGTTATTCCTTTATTCAGTACATGGGTCAATATAATTTGTATTTCATATTTAAAATGAATGTCATTAATTTGTGTTAAAAATATTTTTATACCATATTATAATTTATATTAGATTTATTCGGTCATTCACTACAATGCATATTTCACTTATTGTGAAGATCCTTTCATAAATATTCGGGATACTATAAAATATATTTTTGATTCCTGCCTAGTTCTAAAAAAAAAAGGTTTGTTATCCAAATTAATTTATGCAGTGATACACTGTTATATTGTATCTGTATAAGCTTAATAATTGGATATTTCTTGAGAATTCCCTTATTTAAACTGAATCGGATAAAGTTAATAGATATACAGATTTTATTTTATTTGATTCCAAATATTTTTTTTTTTTTTAATTTTTGAAATGTGTGTAGGAAGCAATGTAAGAAAGCGTTTTCCTTGCACAAAATAAATCTAAGGAAACATTTGATTTAAATACTTTTCTCTGATAGAATGAGGCACAATATTATTCTTCCTGATTCTTGGGTCTGTATTGATAGAATAACCTCTCCAATAATTTGGTACATAGTCAAATTCTTGAATAATAACAGCTTGCACGTAATGTTATTTGGTGTAAATCATTTTCTAACTATTGAACAAAAAATTGGCATTATAGCTTCTAAGTCAAAAACTACCAAATGGGTTATCACTTATAGTGCATAACCACTCACTGATTGACTTGGAACCTAACAAGATGGATTATTTAGTAAGTTGCTCTCAAGAAAAACCTGTATACTGTTAGCCATAGACCTATTGATCTTGAAAAATGGTCAAGTGACAAAAATAATACCTGAATACGACTTTACTTTTAAAATTTTCACATTTCACTAATATGTGGACTCAGAGCTTCAAAAGTTTTAATGTGCATCTACCACTTTACATGGCAGATCTTTAGTGACCCCAAGATTTAAAGACAAACTCGGAAAAAAACCATGTCGGCCGTTACTTCACGAATTTGAACACTCGGCTATAGCAGCTTTTAGAATTCTAAGGTACGACTGTTATGCAGCATAAAGAAAAACTGCGTTGAAAAAGAGGTGTTTAAAGCTAGCACAAATTTAAAGATAATAATCTAATGTTATTATAAAAGTTTTATTGGTATATGTTAAGTATATATTTATAAACCTAAGAGTTAAAACATGAAATTGTACCTAATTGCACCTCAAATCATGACAAGTAACAATAAAGCGCGTAACAACATCTAATTTAATTTTTGAAAAAAATAATGGTATGATATTGGTTTAAAGAGAAAGCAAATTAGCTATATATTTAACAGAATTTGAGTTTTATTAGATGTTAAATAATAAAACACACGATGCTTCGCATCAAGAGAATAGGAAGAAAATATTAATATCAATAAAAAATAATATAAAAAAAAGGAAGAAAAAAAAAAGAATATTGCATAAGCTAATTTTTTAAAAGTCTAATAAATTTTATTTTTCTCTTAGAATTCTACATGTAAAGTTTTTTTTAAGTTGTTATAGCATTATACAATATATATACTTTAATTTTAACATTAAAGAAATGCCTTTTTGGGGTAGTAACCTACACCTATCAATATTTAGAAATATTATCTTAAATTTTATAAAAAGAAACAATGATTTAGTTACTGATAACATTTTAAAACAAAGTAATTTTGTGAATTTTTGCAATAATTCTTTAGAATACAATTATCCAAGTAAATTTATTTATAGATATATTTCTATTTCTAAGTAAATATATTTTTATCTTAGTTCATTATTTTATTTAAAATTCCCTTTATTTAGTTTATTTTAAAAAAAATATTAAAAAAAAAAACAAATAAAATTTTAAGCGCTTATTTTAATTGCAATATATCGTTGAGTATATAATCATCCAAGTTTATTTACTTTGTAATATATTTCTATTTTATTTTATCTATTCTTAACTTTGTTCAATATCGTTTTTAAAATTTCCTTTATTTAGTTTATTTTTAAAAAAATCTTAGTTGTTTGTTTAATTGCAAAATAAATATCCAGGTGGCGCCACGATTTTCCTTCTTGTATAGTCGTTTCATTTCTTTTAAGTCATTTCGCATTGGGTGTTTACTGTGGAAGGTTGAATTTTCGATCTCCAGTAATTATATTACACGTAAGTTTTTTTTTTTTAATTTTATTATTATTATTCCTCTCCTTAAGACATTCATTATTGTTCTCTTTTCTTAGCTTCATTTATATATATTTTCAGGTTTTTTTCCACGTGTTGTATTAGGCTTAACTTTTAAACTTTTTTTTCCTATTATGTCGAAAGTTTCTGCTGTACGGGGAAGGTTGGATCCATAAAGCAATGCTAAGCCTAATTCGCTGGCCTAATTCAGTGACAGCTTTAGAAATCATAATAGGTCTCCAGTTTAGTCCAAAGACTTTTTTGTATCCATATTTGTTGTGTCTGGTGAGTTCCAATTTCTTCCTGCTTTTGCACTGTAGGTTTTAGTACTTCTTCACTTTTATTATATATATATATATATATATATATATATATTATTTACTTTTATATAATTCAGAGATTATTTTACTGCAGTCAATTAATTTAGATTTAATTATAATCTCGATAGTTTTAATGTAATATCTAAACAGCTCACATATTGTAAATTTTAACATTTTTATATTTATAATAATCATTGTTTTATTAAAAAATTATTTTATTTAATTTGTTATTTTTTATCATCTAATTCGAAAAAAAAAAGACATTTAAATTGGATTAGTAGAATTGTGTTTGGAATCGTTAAATTGTGCATTTTTGAAACTTTGGGGTGGGAAATATTGTGGAAACGAACACGAGATAGTTTTAATTTTTTTGTGGTGTATGATTGTTCTATAATTGAATCAAATAGTTTTAATTC